>JAVJIF010034006.1:0-110259 GCA_038442645.1 Agave tequilana | reverse complement strand
GTTTCACCAGTAGCACCAATTGCTGCTGTTGAAGGTACTCTCTTTGTCTTTGAGATCTGGTTTCCCTTTTTGACTAGGGAAGGGTTTCTGACACTTTCCCTTTATGCTGCAGGGTTGGCCGCGGACAACGAGGCTGCGACTTCCTCCCATATCGAGGAAATGATACAGAGCTGGCCCAGCAGGAGGGTGTTGAGGCTCTGGCTATTAAGATGCCTCAAGAGAGGGCAATTATTGAGGTCGGGGAGACCTCAACCTTGCAAGATTTGCCCAGGAATCTACCGTCTTTGGACCCTCGGCTTGGTAAGAAAATATTGACGCTTTGATATTTTCCTTTTATTGTCATGACTGACGTTTCTGGTGATTTGCAGAAGTGCTGAGGAAGCTCAGGCAGAGGACTTGGCAGTCAGCGTCGACTCAGCAGAGGCAGCCAGTGTCGAGCCCGCAGGTAGTACATTCACCTCGACTGAGGGTTCCAGAGAAGCCAGGTTCGCTGCTACTTCAGCCGCTGTGGAGGCTGCTATGACGGCAACCGCCCCGGAAGTGCCGGTGACCATCTCAGCTTCTGTCGCGCCTGTTGTTGACCCTACTCCTGCACAGGATGAGTTGATTCCCATCCCTCGCCCTGTGATAGAAAGGGGATCTGGGAGCACATCAGCGGAATTCTCCTCGGCCGGAGATATCATGGAAGAACTAACACGTCAATGGTGCAGCAGTTCTTTGCTTCCATGCGATCATGTATTGATCTCATCCTCTCTGGGGCAGTCGAATTTGCCCGATGCTTCTTGAGAATTTGATCGAGAACATCAGTCATACTGGAGGTTCTTCACAGGCTAGGGCGTGTTTGCTGCTGGTGGAGCAGTTGGGGAGTGATCTGAAAGAGCTTAAGTCTTTGGAGGACGCCGGCTCAGTTCACGAGGGCCCGGGCAACTTGACTAGGCTTCTCGCTGCTCAAGAACAGAGCGGAAGGAGATGGAGGAACAAATAGCCAAAGAGACTCACCATCTCCAACATTTTCAGGCGGACCATCAAAAGCTGATTGGCGATTCAAGGAATCTGAACTCGTCATGCAGAGCGCAGAGCATGTTATCATCAGTGCTCGGGCCACCATAGCCAAAGTAGAAGCCTTGATTGCAATCAATGAGCAGAAGCTTGCCACTACCAGGAAGAAGCTGGAAGGGCTGGAGGCTGCCAAGATGCAGGTTGAAAAAACCTCTCCACTCACTCCTCCAGGTTGGAATACCTACGAGCGCAGCTGGCTGTGAGGAGATTTTTGTCCGAGGAGAGCTGCGGGCTCAGGCTCTCATGGAAGCTGAGAAGGCGCGTCAACATGAGATGTATCGCCTCAGAGAACAATCTGTTCTTTGGCGAACCAGGATTTTTAGCCTTCTCCTTCTTTTACTTTTGTAAAGAAAAGGACACTCTATTCACCAAGAGTGTTTGTATTTACTTTTACCATTTTTGAATAATAAAAGTCTTTGAAAATTTTTTTGTTCCACCTTCATTGCCCCGCTGTAGAAATCCAACCTCTCAATTGCAGTCTTTGTTTGTGCTCTCTGACTAACTGTGAATAACAAACTTAGGTAGAACTAAGTTCTTTTGATGGGACGCGGCGCCGTTCCAAAGAGAGGCGCGGTTCTGAGGAACGCGACTTTGACCTGCCAGTGAAGACGCGGTTCAAGTTGACGCGAAAGACGCAGCTTTTGAGGTGACTCACTGGCCGCAGTCCTTAACTTTATCCAGGCGCAGGAATCAGGATGCATCAAGAATGTGGTCTTACGTTCCTTAAAACTGGCGCAGACATATAAGAGGACGCGACGCTGGGTCTTGACCTGGTGCAAACCCATCATCATCTCGCCATGTCGACGCAGCTCCAAGATACCTGTGACTGCCATGGGCTTTCTCTTATCGAAAGCACAAGTCTCAGAACACTGCTTTAATGTGATTTCCAACCGTAACTCCCGGACTGGGTTCCTTTTGCTAATGGACGCAGCTTTGAATCACTCTTAAGAGACGCGAAGGTCTTTGAACGCGGCTCTCATGCCTGCGTTTTGGTGCAACTTCTCAGGCTTTACATGCAGCCTGTCATAAGATTTTATTGGATCTTTAAACGTCAAATCGTTGTTGACGATTGGGGACTCGCACCATTCGATGTTTCCCGAAGCGACCGTCCACGCGTCGACTCTTCATTGGGTTTGGGTGTTAATGCCTTTTAATGCAAAACCGCGCTGGCGGTTAGAGATCTGCATTTTTATGCTTCCCAAAGCGACGACACACGCGTCAGCCTTCCATTGGGCTTGTGACACTCGTGCGGTCATTAAGGCCGACGGTTCTGATTAGTGAGCCATTAATTATAGGCTTTGTAGCTTACCTATAAATAGGGCTTACCCCCCTTCCTTTAGCAGTCCCATACTTGGACTATTTTCTTTTAAAAGCGAGTGCTCTGAGAGACTCCATCTTCTCCCTTCAAGGACTTTACTAGGGGCTTGCCTCCATGGACGAAGATGACCCGGAGCTTTCATGCTTCTGTTTGGTCTCTTCAGAAGATTACCACTGTCAAGTGATTTCAATAACAGAAAGCATCTCCTTGAGCACCTTTTATGTCCGCGCTTCGATGCAGAGAGTTCACTCTTAATAGAGGCCTCTGCGGTACGCCTTCTCGGTTTACCATGACATTTTTTAACCAACTAAGTTTGAATTTTGATATCTCTTAAAGAGATTCATCATCTGGATTTTCTCCTGAAGTCTTAGTTGGTGCATTCCTCTTTTGGAAGTTGCGCCATTTGACTTAAACTTCTCTGGATGCGAGTATAGTAGACTTAGGTACCTGCCGCAGGTTTTGCACATAGAGCTCACGTCTTGAGGCTGTCGACTTAGGAGAATTTCAACTTAGACTGGAGGTCTCAGGCCTGAATTTAGCAACCCCTGTTATCCAAACAAGATGGCAATTTCGCATCTGACTCTCTTCGCGTCTCATATTTTAGACGCGGGTACTGACTAAACTGTGGTCGAACTCTGTATGTTTGTCACAGTTTTGATCGCGTCTGTTTCTACCCCCACAGAAGTTTGGTTCGCTGCGCGGGTCATTCCTGCGTTTGAAGATTTCAGCAATAAGTGCGTCTGTCACTTAGTTTTTCTGTTGAGTATACTAAGCTTTAGATCTTCTAATTTTTGTTTGCTTCATGCAGGTAGGCTTGATCATCCTTTTTCATGTTCGTTGGGCCCTTGGGAGAATATATCGGCCGGCGAACTTGTTCGATGGTCGTCCACAAGGGAATAGATCATAACTCCCGTCTTCCGGAGACGGGGACCGGACCCTCGCCAAGATCTCTTTGGACTCGACGCACCAGTCATGCTTCTTGGCATGGCATGGTCAGAGTGAGTATGGCGGCGGGGGTAGCGGTGGATATAGTTGTGGGTAGCATCCCCTGTGAGGCCTCAAAACCTCCTCTCTTATCCCAGAAGTGACATCGAGGAAAGCTCCATACTCATTGGATGACTTTCTGGTGGAAGAGATGTTCATCAACGAAGGATCATATCCCGCCACTTCAGATGGTCAGGTGGAATCAGAAATTCTGCCGCGTTTCGATCTCAAGAACACCATTACTCTTGGTCAATGATGGACTCTTTCGATGTTTACATCATGCGTCGTGGTGTAATCAACATCCGAACGCAGTTACAGTGCTCCTACCATCTTTGGGGCCCTTCCAAACATCTTGTATTTGGAGTAATGAATCCAGCTTCAAAGAGTGAGTGCAACCTTGAGAGAGAAAGGGACTTCTTTATACTCCTTTATTGTAACACTCAATCTTATTGTATAAGAGAGCGTTTTGTATCACTTTCATATGCCTGGATATAATAAAGTGACACTTTTCTTTTTGTCTCTTCTATTGTCTTGAACTCTCTCTTTTCTTTTTAGTCAGACGCATAGAAGCAAAGAATCTTTGGCTTGTCAAAATATGATGATAATCTTAACAAGTCAAATTTTGTAGAGAAAGATCCTATTTCAGGAACTCCACAATGCTGTCAGAGGTGGTATATTAACTTGACAGAGATAAAATAATTTTTGGTGGACCTGCACTTTATAAAAGAAAGTGACAGGTGGATTTGTACCCCCAGGGAAGATGAGCTTTTATCAAAGGTTTAGGAATAACTTGATTAAGCTCAGCTAGGGAGTTGATGGAAACACTGTTAACGGTGTAATGTTAACCTAACAATGTTTTTAGGTAGACTTGTTGTTCTGTTGAGGAGAATAACAAGTGAGACTAGGCTCGCGGGGAGTCTAGGAAAGTCTTTACCGTTAGAGGTGTGATATTAACTTAACAGGTTGAATGTAGTCTTGTCAGAAGTGTAATGTTAACTTGACAAGGATGTGAGTCAGAGGTGTGATATTAACTTGACTCAAAAGCTTTTCAGTTTTATTTGGGAAAACTAAAAGTGTCACTGTCATAGGTGTAATGTTTAACTTGACAATGTGGGTAATGCTAGAGGTGTAATATTAAACTTGCATTGGTCATCTCGACTTTGACAAGGAAGTCCAAGGGAAAGTCATGGCCTTAAGTGTATTGTTAGACTTAGCAATGACCTGGATGCTAGAGGTGTAGTGTTAAACTTAGCATTGTTCATTTCAGCTTCGATATGGAAGACTGAAGAAAAGATGACTGTCAGAGATGTGATGTTAACTTGACAGAAACTCGATGTACTGTTTAGAAGTATAATGTTAACTTAACAGTAATTTGTCAGAGGTGTGGTATTAACTTGACGAGAATTGATTTGCAATATGAGCAGTTGAGGACCTGTCATCCTATTGATGAGAATGGACAAGTGAATTTTGAAGTGCCAGAGGTATAATGTTAACTTGGCAAGTTTGAAAGTTTGTTACTCCATGTAGAGTTGACAAGCAAAGTTTGTACTCGACAAGAGGTATTGAAAATTTTCATTACCAGAGGTATAGTGTTAACTTGGTAATGATTGTATTTTGTAGACCTACCATTCTGTGGATGAGAATTGGTAAGGGATTTTGGAGGGAGAGTGGAGTCAAGTCCACTTAGGATTTTTAGCGAACCCTCAGCTGTCAACGGATTTGATGTGCCTTTACTAACTACCGTTTGAGTTGGGCTAGCCACGCTATTCCCCTCAGCATGATGAGTTGTCGAAGACTTATGTTGGGCTTAGAAGCCAACATTTTCCTCTATCCTTAGCCGTCGGAGGCATCGGATGTTAATGAAGAAGCTCTTCTCATTTTGATCAGAGGTGTACTTTTAACTTGATCAGCAAAAGAATACTATTAAGGATAGTACCTCTTCAGAAATCTGCCATTGATCGCATCATGAGTGTATCGCCATTTGAAGTTATGAGGCGATACGATCCATTTGAGTAGACTGACTCTACTACGAATGGTCCTTCCCATTTGCGTTGAAATTTTCCTTTCGTCTTGTGCGTCATCACCATGGGTCTTCTGACGGCTAAGACAAGGTCGCCTTTATTGAAAGTTTGCACTTTAACTTTCTTGTTGAAGGCTCTGGTGATTCGAGCTTGGTAAAGCTTGATTTGTTGTTGGGCCTGCAGACGCTTATCGTCTAAGGCCTCCAATTCCTGGAGTCGCTGTCGATGCTTCTCCTCTGTTGTCATCTTCGCTGTCAAGGCGACGCGTAGAGATGGAATTTGGATTTCCAGTGGAAGCACGGCTTCACACCCATATACCAAAGAGAATGGCGTAGCTTTAGTCGGGGTTCGTACAGTTGTGCGATAGGCCCATAAGCATTCACCTAGCTTGTCGTCCCAGTCACGTTGACTTTTCGAGACGAATTTCTTGAGGAGCTTGCCAATGGTCTTGTTGAAAGCTTCTGCGAGGCCATTAGCGGCGGGGTAGTATGCCGTTGAGGACACACTCTGGATTCTGAACTTAGCGCAGAACCTTTGGAAAGCCTGACTGATGAACTGGGGCCCATTGTCGTGGACAGATCGCCGAGGTACCCCAAAACGATAAATGACGTGATGTTTCACAAACTTGATCACGTTAGATGACTTCACCTCCTTCAAAGGAACGGCTTCAGCCCATTTAGAGAAGTAATCGGTTATTGCCAAAATAAACCGATGTCCTTTTGATGACGGCGGGCTGATAGGGCCAACTACATCCATCCCCCACATTTCAAATGGCAGGTAGAAGTTGTAGAGTGAAGGTACCCTGGTGCTTGATGGATGAAATCGCCATGTACTTGGCAGGCGTGACATCTTTTGGCATAAGTGATGGCGTCAGCGATCATCTTAGGCCAATAATATCCCAGCCTTTGGAGTCGGTATGCAAGTTTTGGGCAGGTTGATGGGCTCCACACATACCGTCATGGGCTTCTTTCAATATTTCCTGTGCCTCCTTTGTGAAAGGCAGCGGAGCAAGATCCCGTCATGCGATCGACGATACAATGTTCGCGTAATCGCATTATAGTAGAATTTGGGGGCTTTCCTTTGAATGGTAGCCGCTTCTTTGGTGTCCTGAGGCAGGATGCCGTACAAGATATAATCAATGTAGGGGAATCGCCAGTCTCTAGGCTCTGGGCCGGCTGACGACTCGAGAACTTCTTTGGCTTGACAATCTCCCGTTGGCTCCGGTGGTCCTTAAGAACAATTCTCGGACAATACAGGTCATGGCTGTGGACAAATATTTTCTCCACTGCTCCGGTCGGTAGAGCTAAAGAGGCAGCGAGGGATGCCAGTGCATCTGCATGCGCATTTTGCTTGCTGATACATGGTCGATGTAGAAGTTTGTAAACCTCTCAGCCATGTGGACAGTTGCGTTGTAATAGGGTACTAGATCTTCATGTCTGACTTCGTACTCCCCGCGAACTTGGCTGACGATGAGTTTGGAGTCACCATATGCCTCGAGATTTCTAACGCCAATCTCATCGGCGAGTTGCATCCCAATCAAAGAGCATTGTACTCTGCCACATTGTTGGAATAAGGCTCGGTTAATGAGACGGCTCGAGGAATCACATAGTTCTGTGGGGAGACGAGTACTACTCCTACTCCTGCCACCATGTGTCCTTTTGGCTTGTTCTCGATGCACCATCAAAGAAAAGTTGCCACACTTGCCTTTCAAAGGATGTCTGGGTCTGGCAGGCCTCAGCGACCTCGTCTGGGAGATCGTCATAAAGTTTGGTTGCCCTCGGATCTGGATGCTCAGCCAGGAAATCCACCACCGCTTGTCCTTTAATGGCTTTCTGTGATAAAAAGTGCATTTCATATTGAGATAACAATATGGCCCATTTTGCCAGTCGGCCATTTAGCGATGAAGGCTTTGTCATGAGTAACCTCAAGGGGTTGACTTTTGATATGACATTTATGGTTGGCCTACCAGATAGTGTCACATTTTCTGAATGGCGAACACCAGTGCCAAACATTCCTTCTCGATCGGGTTGTACCGATGTTCGGCTCCGATCATTGTTCTACTCAGATAGTAGATCGCTTGCTCTCGTCCTTGATCATCATTCTGAGCTAGTAGAGCTCCCAAGGAATGATCCATTGCTCGGACGTATACCAGGAAAGGTTTTCCAGATATCGGAGCTGCAAGGACTGGTGGTTGTGTGAGGTATTGCTTGATTTTCTCAAATGCTTGTTGGCAAGCGTCGTCCCAAATGAACGAAACACCCTTCTTCATTAGTTTAGCGAAGGTTGGCATCTTCCGGAGAGATTTGAGATAAACCTGCGGATGTACGCCAATCATCCGTGCAATCCCCTGAGCTCCTTGAGATTTCTCGGAGGTTGCATCTCTTGGATAGCACGAACCTTTTCTGGGTCCACATGAATCCCCGTGGAGGTTACAACAAATCCTAGGAATTTACCACTAGCCACCCCCAGGTAGGACTTGGTGGGGTTCATCTTCAATTGATGAGCCCGCATGATACCAAAGACAGCCTTCAGGTCAGATATGTGATCACCTTTAGCGCGGCTTTTTACCGCAATGTCATCAACATAACATTCCACTGTTTTGCGCATTTGCTGATGGAAAATGGCATTTTTGGCCCTTTGATATGTTGCCCCTGCATTCTTCAGTCCGAAGGGCATGACGGTGTAGCAGTAGACCCCTAGTGGTGTTCTGAAAGAGGTGTGCTTTTCGTCATCAGGATACATTTTGATTTGATTATATCCTGAGAATCCGTCCATGAAGGACATTCGTTCGAATCCACATGTATTGTCAATCATGACATCTGTGATTGGCAGTGGGAATTCGTCCTTGGACAGGCCTCGTTCAGATCACGAAAATCGATGCAGATTCGGATCTTTCGTTCTTCTTGGCAACAGGGACGATGTTGGCTACCCAGTCGGGATGTTGTTCTTCCCTGATGAAGCAAGAATCTATAAGCTTTCTGACTTCTAATTGAATCACCTCCATTATCTCTGGGCGGAATCGTCGCTGTTGTTGTTTGACAGGCTTTACGTTCGAATTGATGTTGAGGCGGTGCATATCCACTTGAGGATCAAGTCCGGGCATGTCTTCGTAATTCCAGGCGAAGACGTCTATATACTCTTGTACAAGAGATATTAGATCCTTTTTCTCCGAAGTGACAGGCCGTCACTTATGAAGATGGGCTTAGGATTAGCCTCATCCCCCAGATTGATCTGAACAACCTTGTCTTCTGTGGGTGGCTCTCGCTGTTCAAAGCGGGTATCCCAAAGAGTATTTAAATGTTTGATCTAAGGATCTGTATCGGATTAGATCATTTCTTCATCTCCATCTTTCAGGTGGCTTGTTGAAACCATGTTCACTGAAAGTTCTCCGAAGATGTTGCCGACACTAGCATCTGATTCCCACAATGACGTACCCGATGAGTAATCGTGACCTGACGACTCTCGAGAATCAGAGGTTGATGGAGCCGGAGTTGATACATAGCCCAACCCCCTGCGAGTCTGATGATAATAATCGGGCGCTTTTCCTTTTGGCACAAAGGATCGAAGTAGCGTTCTCCTTCCTTTGCCAAAGTTCAACCCGGGTCCGCTTGTTAAGTCATACCCCATGCGTTTCATCATTCTGAGTGCTTTTGGTTCGTAATGATCGAACTGAGGGGATTCCTCCTCGCCTTCTGATTCTTCGCGGGGCGTTGGTTCAGACGAGATTCGCCCAAAAAGAATTGGTTTTTGGCCTTTCCGTCTTGCTGGAACCGTGAATATAGATTCTTGCGCATTACCATTATCTTGGTACGTCTCGAAGGACGATTTCACTGGTACATGCAATGATGTCAAAGCACCCATTGCCGACCAGAGATCATCATCTACTTCGGTACTAGTGTCTGACGGTACCGAATCAGAAGCAAACACAGAAAAATACGCCAAATCTAATTCTTCATTAATATACCATCCGCCTACATCGTCGGTGGTATTATCAATATCGAGCTTATTAGTGCTCGTTACAGGTGGGTCTAGCTCCCACACGCGCTCTTCTTCTTCCAGCTCGGTGTCGGCTTCATTGCCAGAGTCTGGTTCCTCTGGTTGCGGGATTTCATCTGCTTCCACAGAGTCCTGGTACAGGAGGGAATCTGTGAAATAATTCTCGACTCCCTTGAACGGATGCCTTTCGGCAATCAATGTTCGCACCTTTCCACTCCCGTCAATATATTTCATGACCTGATGGAGGGTAGAGGGAATGATAGAATTGCGACGAATCCAAGGTCGTCCCAACAGTAGATTGTAGGAAGTGTCAGCGTCGATGACGTAGCATGTCACTTCCGACCTCAAATCTCCGATCTGACATTTGAGCTTGACCTTCCCCATTGGACGGATACTATTGGTATTGAACCCATAAATGGTCGTCTGGGTAGGGCTCAAACGATGAGTAGGAATCCCCAAATGTTGCATGATCCGGCGAGGCATGATGCTCAATGCAGACCCGGGATCTACCTGAATGCGGTTCACCTCAGATGATCCAATATACCCTGCGAAGTAAAGGGGTCGATCATGTTTCCCTTTGACCTGCATATCATCTGCCGTGAAGGTGATGCAGGGAATATTTTGGGAGGCGTGGAGGCAATCCTCTACATCTTCCTCTCTTGGTAGCTGGGTCATGAAGTCCTCAGCATTTGCCAGATCCTCTTGTAGAGCTTCTCTGGTCAACTTTGACAGCCTAAGAAGCTCGTAAAGAGTTATCCGAGCCGGGATTTTGGCTAATTGAGCCAGGACATCAAAGCGGTAAGGTGCTGTGGATCCTTCCGCTATGTCTTTCGAAAGAACTCGAGAAAACTGAAGTTCTTTCTGTTTCTCCACGGGTTGCTTTGTGGAGGTTTTGGCTGGCTCTGCAGCGGGTTTTGAAGGAGTTACCGCCATTTCGTCATACTTTTTCAAATATGACTGCCCTGAACGGGTTTTCGCCACCAGTTGACTAGGTTCTGTGGCTAGAACTATTGTTTTCTCTTTCGAATCGGTTAGCGAGGGAACATCAGTCTCCGCTTCCCGAGAAGAGGCGCATAGCACATTACAAGACGAAGCTTTAGCTTTGCCTTTGGACTTCTTGTTGGTCACAATGGTCCATTGCTGGCCATCCACAAGGTCGGGGTGAACCCACATGACTTCTCCCTGAGGTGTAGGGACAGGTACTAGGCCCTTCTCTTGCTGCTGGTGAGGGTCTGTGTTGACCACTCTTAGCGCTCCTCTTGGGATAGGGACCACTCCAAAAGATGTTAGAGGTTGTCGTCCAAACTGGAGAAATGACGTCATGTTGGCCGTCACTTTCTTCTGCTCTGGACGAAGTTTTAAAACCTCCGCGTCAATCAGAGCTTGAAGGATGTCCTTGAAGACATAACAGCTCTTGGTGGGGTGTCCCAACATCCTGTGATACATGCAGTAGGTGGGATTGTCGGTTTTACCGACTTCCTCGGGGCGCTTAACTTCAGGCAGCTTCAGTCGATTGCTCTTGTTGAGTAATTTGAAGAGCGAGTCGACATGTTCATCCTTGAAGGAATATTGCTTGTTGGCGCGTGGTTGGCTTGAAGCCACTCCCTTTAGCCGGTTGAGGTTTGACTGAAGATTTGGTTTCTATCGCCAAGTTGTCCTTCCGTTTAGCTTGGAGGGATGTGTCGGGCGCACGCCTTGTTGACCTCTCCGGCCTGGGCTTACCTTCTTCTGCTCTGACGCGGGCGACAATCTCTTCAGCCTGTTCACCTTGTTGGACCAATTGCTTCAGGTGCGGCTTTCAGCAACTCCTATTTGAGCAAGGAGTGAGGTTTGGAGATTGTGGCGGCATGTTTCCACTAGGGTAACCTGGGTCATACCGCTCGGACATCGGAGTGCCACGTTCCGAAATCTTTCTACGAAAGATTTGACGGACTCTCCCTTTCGCTATTTAGTAGCAAAAAGGGTGGGCATTGTGACTTCCGAGTCATCTTCGAAGAAGCGCGTTAAGAAAAGCTTCTCCAAATCACCCCAGTTCTTGATGGAGCCTTCTGGGAGCTTCATGAACCATTCAAAGGCGAGCCCTTTCAGGGTGCCAATGAATAAGCGCGCCAAGATAGCATCGTTATCTACTACATTCCCTGTTTAGGATTTAAAGTAGTAGATATGTTGGTTGGGTGACCCTTTCCCATCAAATGCTTGGAGGGTTGGAGCCTTGAACTTGGGCGGTATGGAACCAGGTCCCACTCAGCCGGATATTGCCGGATAACTCCTGCCTCTTGGAGGCCTTTCCGGTTGGTAAGGGCCTCAAGACGTTGCTCCAACTGATTCATTCTTTTAGAATGAACCTTTCCCTGGTCTCGGTCGTTCTTTTCCTGCGACGAGGATTTAGACGAACCAGAAGTAGGTTGCTCTTTCTTCTCGGGGTGTTTCGAAAGATGAGCTTTCTCCCTCTTTTCGCTTGCCTTTAGACTTCTTAGAGGAGGCTCTGTTGGTTGACTTCCTCTTGTCTTCGAGCAACTGTGCGAGCATCTGCTTGAGGGAGTCGATAGATTCTTGCTGAGCACGAATCATCTCGAGTTGTTCCTTCTGGACCTGGGCTTGCTGCTCCAAGCGCTTAGCGGTCTCCTCAGGAGTGCTCGTCATGTATGTGTAGGCCTCTTTCTCCATGGAGGAATTTGAAGCCTGCGACTCTACAATGGCAGAGTGCGAGTCATTAATCTCAATGCCCCAGGCTAGGGCATTGTAGTCAATCAGGGGAATGGCCCCGGTCCAGGTACGAGTGTGTCGGTACACTCCTTCCGGTTCAGTGTCAGACTCATCGGAACTGACTGCAGGTTGTTTTCCCTTGCTCCTGCTCGCCATGTTCGCAGTGAGCTCGGGATATTCAGTGTCAGAGAAGACCCTACTCCTATGGGAATGACTTCTTTTAGCTGATCGGGGAATCAGGGTCAGCTGTCTGACTAGAGACTGCTGGTTTGCACTTGAATCACAACGGCACTCAGAGAGCATAGAGATGAGCCGTTGGAAGCAACATGATGAAGTGATTTGATTAACACTTCTTTTCTTCGTCAAGTAATCCCTTAGATCCGCGGGAAGGGGATCGAAGAGATTAGCCTCGCAACTTCGAGGGCGGGAGGCATCCTTGCGCTGTACAGCTTGAGCGCAGGACTCAGAGACGCAGTTCTCGCGTCGCAGCTTTAGGACGCGTGTCTGGCGTCTCTGCTGAGAAGAGACGCGACTGTCGCGTTGCTGATTGGTGCGTCGGAGCAGAGACGCTTGAGAGAGAGCGGGCTACTGGGCCTTACGCGTAGAGGCGCGCGCTTCTTGTGCTTGATGAGGCGCGCAAGCTTTGTCTTGGTGTCTGGTGAGTGGAGCTTTAGAGGAGCTAACTTGGAGAGTCTCGCGTTTGGGTTGCCAAAAGCGGACTTCGCGTGCTGGATACGGCGCAACTGAGACGCCAGTTTGAACCTTGCGACCTGCCTCAGTTGGACGATCAGAAGTTCCAACTTGCAGCTGACACGCACGCCTCCTCTGTCGGTGCTCAGCATTTCGGTTGCGTCGTGGAGGTGGAGAGAAACCAACGACGACCTGGTACTGAGGGAGAGGGTGAACTGGCTGGACACCAGAGGGCTTGACCACGCGGGTCTCCTGAGAGACGTTGGCGCGTGTATCTCGTATGGCGCAGTTGGCCGCGACATCCTTTGCAGCAGCTGCGCCTGAGGCCACGCGGGTCTCCTGAGAGACGTTGGCGCGTGTGTCACGTTTGGCGCAGTTGGCCGCGACACCCTTCACAGCAGCCGCGCCTGAGAGAGTCTCAGAGCGGGTTTCGGGGCAAGTCCCCGTAGAGACCCTGCGGCAGATGCGGGTCTTTGGGCTCTTGGAGCTGGAAGAGAGAAACTCTTCATACTTTGCCTGGTCGAACTCGACGACAAGCGATTCGACCATCTTCCCCTTATAGAGGACGTCACCTTACGCCACAATTTGTTCGTCAGTAACAAATGTAGTCCCCAGCGGAGTCGCCATCTCTTGCACGCGCACGAAAAATCGAAAGGGGATTCGCTGTAAAATTTCCTTGGATCAATTGAAAGATTACAACAAAACATTTTTCCGACTACAAGGGAGGGAGGATGTTGAGTCTTGAATCCTCCCTTTGTTTAAGGCTGGGTTCTTCAAGTGGCGGTGGAGAGTGAATCTTGTTCTCCGTTGACCGGGTGAACGTTGAGATCTTCCGGGGCTCTTCTCTTCGGGTGGTTGACGGAGTAACACAGCTCTGTCGACCAAAACTCTCAAAGAGATTGTCGGCAAAGACTAACTTGAACACAGCAAGTTAGCTGAAGAGTTGGACTATCTTTCTCTGTCTCTCCTTTCTAATCGACCGACCCCTTCTCAATAGCAAGCAAGGCTATTTATAGAGGTATCAGGGGTGAACGTGCCCCCTAAAAACACTCCACAATGGGGGTTAACCTCCCCGCTATGTGGGCGGTGACTGGCCCCATAACCAGGGCAGTTACAACCGAGGCGCGGGTTTTGACCCTCGCGCCTTGATACTGAGACGCGGCTGTCGAGCCTCGCGCCTTGATGCTGAGACGCGGCTGTCGAGCCTCGCGCTTTGATGCTGAGACGCTGTTTGGAACCCTCGCGCCTTGGTGTTGAGACGCGGCCAAAATTAGCTTTACGTCTAGAACTTGGAATTCTGTTTTTCAATGGCTTGTCTCTTAGTGATTTTTTAGACAGCCTACACGAGCCAGACCTGGCCCAGGCCAGGTCTGGTTCGCCAGGCCAGCAGGTCTGGCCAACAGACCCGGGTTCAGGTCTGTTTTACAGACCCGAACCCGACCCAATATATAAAAAAAAAAAGAAAAGAAAAAGAAAGAAAGAAAAAGAAAAAGAAAAGAAATAAATAAAATAAAAATAAGTAGAAAAATAATAGTAGCATTTACTGTAGCAAAGCAGACCCAAACCCATTACTGTAGCAACAGACCCGTTAAGCTTTTTTTATTTTTATTGATTTTTAGGTTTATTTTAATTCAGAAATTCACAGAAAATCACAAACTAAATTTGAAACTCTTAAAATTATTTTGATGTAATATTACTTAGAATAACATGAAATTAAATATTTTTGTAATTACTATTCAATGATATTTTATTTTAAAATGTCCAATAAATTTCTAAATAGCTCGAAAAAATATGAAATTCATAATTCAATAATATGTAAACATTATACATCAATTTATTATTTTATGCATATATTTTATCATGAAAATATATTTTTAAATAGTTGCTATAAATTTAGAAATTGAATTATTTGGAAATATTAACCAACCAAAATTATAATAAATAGTAAAAATACTTTCTTATTTAACTTATCACTGAATAAGAATATGTTAAGTCTCTAATTAATTCACACAATATTTAGGCCGCGAATTTTACCCAGAGCCGGTTTCAGTTACGGGAATTCAGACTCCAACGACATCAGGCAAGTGTACACAATTCTCTCCTCGTTGACTTTTGTGTCGATTTTAACTCTGTCTCTTAGCTATAATTTCTAGATATCATATCCATGATCGTCTATATCATTATGTGATCACGTTTACATCATTAGCTTGTTCTTGAATTCAATTATATTATTAATCTTTGTATTTCTTGATATTATCACTCATTCCGTCTCATTATCATTACCTTACATGTCGTGTTTGCATCTCATTCCTGTACATGCATACGTACAACTTAAATTGACATTATTGCTTGCATGTGTAACCTGATTTAGTGACACTAAATTTATACTGGTCACGACTGAGAATTATGATATGAAATCTTGAGGATGAATGTCAGATGATATTGTGTCCCTGTTAATACTGAAAATAAATCGAGGAAATTGACCATTAAATTTCGAGGAATTATTTGAGGATACTTATGGATTATGGACATATGATCAAGACCGACTTATTATGACCTTTGTATTACATGTCACTGACATCACTTGCACTACTTTGCATGTATTTTGTATCAGTTGCACAACTATATATTGGTCACTTGATATGGTCATTGTCTACATCGTCCCTTGATCTTGATACACATTGTGTTCACTATGTGACACTGATGATATTGCTTCCGGTTCATATACACTAAGTCACACGCTATTTTACATTTGCATTGATTAATAAAATTAATCAAGCCAGGGTTATTGGGGAGATTGTAATAGGGGAAATCCAGGGAGGTGTGCTTGGAAGGGTGACCCTTATGGATTTGGATGCCACACGTGATCTTGTTATTTATGCGCGCTCCTGTTATTACATGTTACATGATACCTGAGTACAGTGGACTGTTTCTCCCTGCTATCAGGATCCACTAACACATCACTTGTTTGATATGCAGTTGTCTTGTGGGATGGGGCATAAGATGATTGCATTAGTTAGAGTAATAATATACTAGACATATGCACTTGCATCATATCCTTTGTTGTCTTTAGTGATCTATTACCTGACTTGTATTTTCAAGATACTAACACTTGAGACTCATGTGACATGCATTGTCTTGACTGCATGACATTCCTAGACATACCATGTTATTTTATCTTGTGATCTTGAGTTCTTGTGATCTTGTGATTATGTTACATGACAGCTACTTGTTCAGGACATTTCATATTCATTATATACATGTCACACTATGCATGCATGATCTTATTGTACATGATTTATCTTCTCGATTATTCTTGTTATTGTTATTACCTTCAGTTCTCGATACTACCAAACATACTGCCTATGTCCTACTTATTGTTACTACATTTTCATATTCTCTTTTATCATTCTTTTCCCTTCGTGTACTCATGCTGGTCCGCTTCTGACGGACCTTTATATTATTTTTCAGTATTTAGATCAAGAAGCTGGTATAAAGAGTTGTTCGTAGATCATATTCTGGTTCCATTGTTCTCCGGTGAGTTCAGTTTTCTTTCTTGACTTGTCTTATTCAGATATAGTGGATGATATTATTTATGATTTAGTTTTTCATATATGTGATTTTATGTCTGTACTTGGTTGTATATGCATATATGTGTGATATCCTGCTTGTTATTGACAGTCTAAGGTACTTATGGAAGAGATTTCACTCTTCATGAGTATCTGCTGGCCATCGTCATGTACTCGTATTTCATATTTTGGGAAGCGGGGCGTGACAAGTACACACTCCAATCCTTTCCCTGACACATCGCTGTAAATGATCATACCACCAGTCCTATCTGGCATCTTCAAGATTGGAGCCGTCATCAACCTCTTCTTCGAATCTTCAAAAGCACTAGCACACTCCGCTGTCCATACATACTTCTCTCCCTTCTGAGTAAGCCTGGTGAGAGGTCCTACAATTCTTGAGAAGTCTTGCACGAACCTCTGGTAGTATCCAGCTAACCCCAAAAAACTCCTAATTTCAGTTACTGATTTTGGCGTAGGCCAATCCTTCACTGCTTGAACTTTGCTGGGATCCACTGAGATGTCTTCTCTCAAACAATATACTCAAAAAATGCCACACTGTTAAGCCAGAACTCACACTTAGTTTGGCATAGAGCTTCTCCTGTCAAAGGGTCTGCAATACGATTCTCAAGTGTTCAGATGTTCCTCTTCATTCTTAGAATAAATTAGAATCATCAATGAATATTACTACAAATTTATCTAAGAATGGAGAGAACAGCCAGTTCATCAAGTTCATAAAAATTACTGGAGCAATGGTTACTCCAAAAGGCATGACTAAGAACTCGTAATAACCTTAACAAGTCCTAAAAGCCATCTTCAGAATGTCCTCCTCCTTCACCTTTAGTTGATGGTATCCAGACTGAAGATCTAACTTCGAGAACACCTTGGCTCCTATTAGTTGATCGAACAAGTCATCTATCCTAGGCAAAGGATATCTATTCTTGATAGTGACTTTATTCAATTCCCGATAATTAATGCACATCCTCCTGCTACCATCCTTCTTCTTCACCAATAATACCGAATCTCCCCAAGGTAAAACACTAAGCCTGATGAAGCTTTTGTCCAAGTATTCCCACAATTGCTTCTTCAATTCTGCTAGCTCCATGGTGCCATTCAATATGGTGCTTTAGAAATTGGGGCAGTACCCGGGATGACTTCTATAGCAAACTCTAAGTTTCGATCTGGCGGAAGTCCTGGTAGGTCCTTTGGAAACACTTCTAAAAATTCCTTCACTATCGGTATGGGCTTCTCCTGAGTTTCTGCAGTAGCATAGTCCCCTTGCTGCTTTTGTCTGGATGCCTTCAATTCACCAACAAACTAAAACTCTAACTAATGTGAAATTCTGAATATCACGCTCTTATTCTGGTAATTGATCACCGCATGGTACTTACTAAGCCATGTCATGCCTAGGATCACATCATATCCACCGGAGTCTATCATAAACATATTTTCTCTTAACTGTCTTCCACAAACCTCCACAGAACAAGATTTACATACCCTACTAGTCGTTAAAACCTTGTTCCCGATACTAATCTCCCATTGGGTGTCCATATCTTTACAGGGTATAGAATACATTATAACGAATCTAGTAGATATGTAGAAATGGGAAGCACCAGAATCAAATAGTGATAAAACTGGAATTGAATGAACCAAAATGGTACCTGCTATGACTTCCTCTGATACGTCAGCTTGCTCTACAGTCAGGTTGAAAGCTTGGCCTCTTCCACGACCAGTTCCTGCCCTCCTCTAGGCCTGCTTGAACACCTGTCGCTGTGAAGGAAGTGGAGCTCCTCTACCTACGGGTATTGGGTTCTTCTTAGCTGCTTTTAATGTTGGAGGGTAGGCATGATGCTTCTCTATCCCTTAGATAGGCAGTTCGCTAGTTGGTGACCTCTGAATCCACAAGCTAGGCATTGGCCGTTCACCCACCTGCAATTTTCCTGTGAATGTCCCAGCCTCTGACAGAATCTGCAGACGATCGAGGGCGGGAAAGGAGAGAAAGAATACCTGCTCGGTGGTGCAGAACTGGCCCTGGCAGAAGGTCCCTTGACAACTTGGTCAAAAGGTTGCTTCAGTGGGCTTCTCTGCAATCTGCTCCTATTCTCCATTTCCGTCACCTGCTCCAGACCACGAATAGTACCGAGAACCTGAGAGTAAGTTCTCAATTGCTGTGTGATCAAAATTTCTGAATGTCCAGTCTCAATCTCTGCTGGAATAGATTAGCCCGGTCTTCATCATCTACTACCATGTATGGAGCGAACCAGCTCAGCCTCAAGAACTCTGCAGCGTACTCATCCACCGTCCGACTCTCTTGTCGTAAGTTGATGAATTACTGCTCTATCTCTCTCCTAGCAAATTTAGGGAAGAATCATTCATAGAAGCTCTTAGAGAACCTTTCCCATGTGATAGGCCTCTCTAATCGTTCCTTTTCAGTGAGCCACCATGTTCGAGCCACATCAGCCAGTTAAACCTTGACTACTTCCACTTGATCTTCTGCCAGAATGCGAGCTGCATTCAGGAGATTGGTCATATCAACCAACCATTACTCTGCTTCCAACGACTTTTTTGTACCAGCAAAAGGGGCTGGTTGCAACCTCTTGAAGTCTGAAATATTCTCAGGTTTTGGTCCCCGAGGAGCCGCAGACCTCTCTATGGCCATCGTGGATGTCTGCTATGCTGCCATGAACCCATCTCGAAGAAGTGTCGTTTGTTGTTGCTGCGATTCTATCATGCAATGAAGTACACCCATCAAATCAGTGGCGTCTTTATGAGTAGTGATGTGGGAGGAGGGAGGTCATTGAGCCATTACTCAGAAAATAAAATAAAAATAAAAATTTAAAAATATGGTAGACATACTTGTACTTATAGCTGGATTATTAAAGCTTGTACTGTCGGTAAGAGCCTGACTATTTGTACAATTATACACTCGAAAAAACCTGGCTCTGATATCAAAGAAACCATGTCACGCCCTGATCGTACATATATTTTGCATTCTTTTCATTACACTCCTACATTTATCGTGTAATAAATCTACTAATTTCTTTGTCTTAAATGTCTATTTTGTAGAAGATAATAATGAAGAGAAAGAGGATTAAACTAAATAAATACCAGCTAAAATAAGATTTAACTGGATCTATTTGGTTAGCTGAGGATGATCCCAGATCTAGTTAGAACAAATCAAGGATTGGGGCAATTCAGCTAAAGATCAGAGCAAATCAGAAAGATAACACTAAATGGAAACCGATAAAACTCAGATTTCTATAAATCCATTTTGGTTAGCTAAAGATCAATCGAAGATAATATCAAATACAGAGAGATAAATTGATAGAGAGAAGATCAACGGATGAGATGAAGCAAGTTTGATTCAGATTCTGACTGGATACATTCAGTATTTGAATTATAACTTTCACTACCGAATCTCAAATCTGATGATTCAAGATGATCCAGAAAGAGGACTTACAGAGCTACAACTCTTATGTTGATCACTATTTATTATTCTATCATTTGATAAGTGATATTCAATAATCAATATTTCAACAAACTGCAGATCAGAACTTAATATCCACATCAAATCAAGTTTGGAGATAATAGAGGATTCAAATTCAGAAATAGCCAGCTTTCCCTATCTTCATACTCCTCTAACCTCTGCATTTCTTCTATAAATACCTGCAATCTCAAAGGCAAGGGAGAACGACCAAGCAGAGAATAGAACTTAGGATAATTTGTAGTTTGTAACTTAGGTTTTTAGTTTTCTTTTTATGTAATTTTTAATTATCTTTATGTAACTGAGAGGAGAGACGACTTTCATAAAGGAATGAGAGTAAGCTTGTACTGCAGGTGACACCAGTGTAAGTGATCTTTTCTTTCATTGTTATTTGAATCGAATCAAAGTTTCTTTTTCTTTATTTACTCTTGTTTTCTTTTACTCTCCTCTGATGTGTTGCAATCCAAGAGAATCCGATAGCCTCGAGACTGCTTAGCTGTTGCAAGTGCCCTTGATGGCCTATGGGGATGAACAACCCTTCTCTTGCTAGTATAGTTTGCCCTTTTATTCGTAGTGTAGATCGAGAATGGGGAAGATCCTATACGCCATGCTTGATTGCCTTCAAGGACAAGGTAAGTCGTCGCAACGGATCCAAGGTATATGAGCACTGAAGAGGTAAGTAATTTTTAGGTTGTCTTTCTTTTCTTTTATTCTTTAGTTTCAATATCACAATCTCCAACCATTTTTATCACCCTTTTCAATTTCTTTGTATATAATCAATTTTTCATTTTTCTCACCTTCTCAATCTACCACTTTCTCCCTAACTCACTTTAACTTAATTTTTCTCTTTTTCTTTACAAGAACTAAAAGAAGAATTTTAACCATCCTTTGTATCTTAAAAGAAAACTTACTAAAAAGCTTCCATCGCTAGTCCCTCCTTGTGGATCACGACCCGCATAGCCACTTGCTATTGCGGTAGAATTGAGCACCTTGCACTACTGTTTTAAAAGTTCTGAAATTCTATATTTGTGTGCAGGTTCCAACTCAATCAAAATTTGGCGCCGTTGCCGGGGAGGGACGGTAAGTTACTCTCTTTAAAAGTTTACATTTTTGGTTAACTTTCTTCTTTGTTTTTTGTACAGATTTAAAAATAAGGAATTCTTACTGCAGTGGACACATAAATTGCCTTGGACTCTGCTCAAGAAAGCAGAGCCAAGAAGCCCTCAGATTTGCTACAGTCCTGTGGCAAACTGAGTGAACTACTAACCTGTATTTTCTGCAGGTTGGCTGAATTGTGTAGTTTAAATATCTGTAGCATTTATCTTGTTTGACTCACTGTATGTATATTTTAACCTCAACAGTAAAATGATGATTGTAAATGCTAAAAAATGATTTAGACTTTGCATTTAGGCATGTGTCTATTTCATTACATTTTCTATTTACTGTTGAAGAGTGCTGGAGGAAAGGTATGTGTGCATAGTATCTAGTATAAGAACACTTTGGATTGTTTACATTGCTTAAGTGTTGCTTTTCTTGTACACTGCACTAAATTGATCTAAGAGCTTGTCCTATAAACAAGATAAGGTGGGGAAGTCATTACCCTCCCTTAACCCACAAACAATCTCCTCACTCACTAACCCAACCTTACTAGAAATGAGTAGACGTTGGCCCTAGGACATCTCGGACTCAATTAGGAGATTATCCTAAGGGGAAAGGTGTTAGAATTTGACTCCTGCCAAATCAGTGTCTCAGAAGGGGATTGAGGGCCGAAAGCCGCCCTCAATCCCGAAGGTTGGTGGTTACTTAATTAAGGAACGTCTTTGATGGATAACCTCCCACCAATCTTGCCCTGACCTGGCTGATTAGCTTGTGGCCAAAGTCTGCATTATACCTCCTATGGACAGTCTAACCAGTTAGGAGCCGTCTAGGTCAAAGGTCTACCCTAACTTAGGTTAGAATTTTTTTTCTTTTTGTTTGCTTATTTGTTTGTTTTTTCTTTGTTTGTGTTTCATTATGTGATATGGCTTATAATAACAATTTTTCAATTTTAATGGTAATCCATATTACACACCAACCTCTTTTTCGGATATTACCAACCCGACATATCATAACTTTAACCAACCTAGTGTGCCGGATTGGTCTTATCTGAATCAATATAACTCATGCTCCCAATCTTATAACCATAATTTTCAGAATAATTTTAACTCTTCACAGAGTCAGTGGTGATTCACCTCCCCCGAGTCCAATTTTCAACCAACTTGTCCTCCTTATCCACCTTGTCCACAATATTTCCAAGATCCATACTCAGTTCCACCAATCAAAAATAGAAAACCATCAATTTTGGAAATGAGTATGCGTGATCCAAACAACAATCACAAAATCTGATGGACTCTCAATTTTACCACCAATTCCAAAATAACACTTCATCTTTTCAAGACCAATCGCAACAAAACAATGAACCTATCAACTATAAAAAGATGCTTGAAGCCATCACTCAGGCTCAAAACGCTCATAATCATGACATAGATATGATGGTCCAATCTCTACGTTCTCACCGTTTGGCCAGTTCTGATGTCGGAACCATTCTGTTAGAGCCGAAGAGTCATGTTGTTTTGGAACACAAGGTTCCATTTCAGCACAATCATTTGAACTTGCCCAAACTCCAAATTTTGAAAGTGGCATTGACAGTTTGGCAAGTTATCCCTTTCCTGAAATTGAACTTGAAAATGAATATGATCATGAACCTCAACTTTGTGATTCAATTCTGCTACCTGATTCAATTATGACTCCGGTGTCTTCACCTGAATTCAATCTTTTTCCCGAGTCAACATTAGATCCTGTGCCAATTCATAATGAAATTGAATCGCCCATCTTTGATGATCATCATATTGAACTTGACCATTTTATAATTTTGAAAGTTCCATTGATAAATTGGCAAGTTCTCACTTTTATGAAATTGAACTCAATGAGAAATGTGACCTAGATTCTCAAATCTGTGATCCAGCTCAAATTCTCGAATCAATATTGACTCCTGTTTTGTTACCCAACTTGAATAATATTTTAGAGTCAGTTTTGATTCCCACACCTATCATACTTGAACTTGAATCACCAATATTAAGTCACATTCCATTGTTGAAAAATGAATGTGGACTTGAGTTTTAACTTCTTGATTTGGACCCACTTCCTGAACCAATCTCGACTCCTAAACTTTTACTTGACTTAAGTCACTTTCCTGAGTCGGTATTAGTTCCCGTACTTCCGAGTCCAAGTCAATCATTCTATCTTTTCACACTCCAATTTGGGACAAGGCGGTTGATAAAATTGACTCTAAAATTAATTATGGAATTTGGAAATTAGATGGGGTCAAATATTTAACAAAAATCATTTATGTATATATCATTTTAGTGGGTTATATTAGAGAAATTTCTGGTGGGTTCTTCCGAATTCCAAGAAAAGTCGATTGGGCCGCATTTCGTGGACGAATAAAACCACCACTGGAACCACCACCTTAAGGTAACATTTTCCTTCCCTTCTTCTTTTTCATGCATCTATACATTAATTCATACATTGAGGAAAATGCATGAGATAGGTGTGGGGGAGGGTTCTAACATAACTTAGGTTTTTTTTATTAAAAAAAATTAACATTTTCTATACTTTTAAAGACTTTTTGAAAATAGAAACAATATTTTGACATATTTTTTGTAAGAAATTAAGTCAATTTTAAGGAATAAGAAAATCAAAATTAGTATTTCTTAAACTTGGTCAAAATAAGATTATTTGTTTGATTTTTAGAGTTAGGAAGATAATTTGTCAAAGTAATTTAGTCTTGATCTTTACCTTTATGAAATATGCACACTTCATACACTTACACACTTAGGGTTCAAAAAAATGAAGATTCTTATGCCTTATAAAGAAAAAAGAAAAAATATATCTATGAAAGATGAACAAATCTAATTATTGATTAGCTAGGTGCTTTGACCTAAGCAAGCCTTAGTATTTATGTGAAAGATGATTAGATAAGTTTGAGAAAAATATATATATAAAAACAAATCCTCTGATTAAGCAGGGTATTTGTGCCTAATAAAACATAAGTACTCACGCCTAAAAGCGGTTCATATAATAAAATCCTTAGTTTTGTGGCCTTGTTTGCTCGAGTCCTTAAGTCCTTGGGGTGTTTTCTCACCCGGTGCCCTAAGACCGTTTAGTTTGGGAGTCATCGATTAAAGGCTCGTTACATGGGCAGATTAGAAAGCCTAATAGAACTAAGGAATAATACCACAAATATATATATATATAAGGCATAAGAGTTAGAGTTAAAGAACCCTTAGTCAAAATTTTCACGGCCACAAGGTGCATATGACTTAGAGTAAGTAATAGACTAGATGAGGAGTACAATTTGACTCCTTACTTTGATTGATAACAAATTTTTAAATAGAAGCTAAGTTTAGGAATGAAATTTTGAGTTTTCCTATAACTTATAGATTACTTAAATCTTACAATTATATCTCTTTGAAAATTCTTTTCGAAAATACTAACTCTTTGTTTCTCTTTCTTTATGGATTTTGTGGGTGTAATCCACTGAAAACCCTCACGAGACAAAACTCGTCCTCTAGGGGTAACCTAGAGGTTTATCAGCTTGTTGCACAAGCTCAGTGCAATCGCATGATCTGTGAAAGTGGTCTAATAATCTTTGGTTTAGTTTTGTTTTTTTACTCGAGGACGAGCAAAAGATAGGTGTGGGGTGTGATCGTACACATATTTTGCATTCTTTTCATTACACTCCTACATTTACCGTGTAATAAATCTGCTAATTTCTTTGTCTTAAATGTCTATTTTGTAGAAGATAATAATGAAGAGAAAGAGGATTAAACCAAATAAATACCATCTAAAATCAGATTTACTGGATCTATTTGGTTAGCTAAGGATGATCCCAGATCTAGTTAGAACAAATCAAGGATTGGGGCAAATATTCAGCTGAAGATCAGAGCAAATCAGAAAGATAACACCAAATGAAAACTGGTAAAACTCAGATTTCTATAAATCTATTTTGGTTAGCTAAAGATCAATCGAGGATAATATCAAATAAGAGAGATAAATGGATAGAGAGAAGATCAACGGATGAGATGAAGCAAGTTTGACTCAGATTCTGACTGGATACATTTCAGTATTTAAATCATAACTTTCGCTACCGAATCTCAAATATGATGATTGAAGATGATTCAGAAAGAGGACTTACAGAGCTACAACTCTTATGCTGATCACTATTTATAATTCTGTCATTTGATAAGTAATATTCAGCAATCAATACGCCAACAAACTGCAGATCAGAACGGAATATCCACATCAAATCAAGTTTAGAGATAAGGGAGGATTCAAATTCAGAAATAGCCAGCTTTTCCTATCTTCATACTCCTCTAAACTCTGCATTTCTTCTATAAATACCTGCAATCTCAAAGGCAAGGGAGAACGACCAAGCAGAGAATAGAACTTAGGATAATTTGTAGTTTATAACTTAGGTTTTAGTTTTCTTTTATGTAATTTTTACTTTTCTTTATGTAACTGAGAGGAGAGATGACTTTCATGGAGGAATGAGAGCAAGTTTGTACTGCAAGTGACACCAGTGTAAGTGATCTTTTCTTTCATTATTATTTGAATCGAGTCAAAGTTTCTTTTTCTTTCTTTACTCTTGTTTTCTTTTACTCTCCTCTGATGTGTTACAATCCAAGAGAATCCGATAGCCACGAGACTGCTTAGCCGTTGCAAGTGCCCTTGATGGCCTATGGTGATGAACAACCCTTCTCTTGCTAGTATAGTTTGCCCTTTTATTTGTAGTGTAGATCGAGAATGGGGAAGATCCTATACGCCATGCTTGATTGCCTTCAAGGACAAGGTAAGTCGTCGCAACGGATCCAAGGTATATGAGCACTGAAGAGGTAAATAATTTTTAGGTTGTCTTTCTTTTCTTTTATTCTTTAGTTTCAATATCACAATCTCCAACCATTTTATCACCCTTTTTAATTTCTTTATATATAATCATTTTTCATTTTCCCACCTTCTCAATCTATCACTTTCTTCTAACTCACTTTAACTTAATTTTTCTCTTTTTCTTTATAAGAACTAAAAGAAGAATTTTAACCATCCTTTGTATCTTAAAAGAAAACTTACTAAAAAAGCTTCCATTGCTAGTCCCTCCTTGTGGATCACGACCCGCATAGCCACTTGCTATTGCGGTAGAATTGAGCACCTTACACTACTGTTTTAAAAGTTCTAAAATTCTATATTTGTGTGCAGGTTCCAACTCAATCACGCCCCGTAACCATAAAAAGGGGTATGTGACGAGAGCCGGCGACGTATTTTCAAAATAAATACGTTAAGCCTCAGTACATTAATTCAAATAACAAGATTTATTAATTATTCCAGCTAGAACCAAACACTTAATGTCACCAAAGGTTCCAATTATTACAACATAATAAAATAGGAAAAAGAACCATAAAGTCTCTCATATAATGAGAATAAAAAAAATCCGCCTACTAGAGGTAGCAATGTGCTCGAAGTACTTCTGGTCCTGTAGAGTCCCTGGATCAGAACCTGAGCAAATAAACTTAGGGTCGTCAATAACGACCTAAGAAAGCAATAAAAAGAGGGATGGAAGAAACATGCAAAAATAACAACACATACATTGTCAGGTATACTTAACATACAAATATCCAACATATAAGAATCAAAATAAAGCACAATGATATACACTATACAACTATTTAATAAATGATATCTATCCTGTATAGAGTTATGTCATCAAGATGTCTGTGTATGTCTATTCTTATTGTCTTGTTATTTGAAATCGATAGTTGGAAACGGGAATCTGTGTTTTATGTGGGTTCCGTGCATACCCAGAACCACGGCCCAGATGCTTGGCGCTGAACTAAGCTCTACCGCTAGGTAGTCAGTAACAGTAAACAGTACACACAGTATCACTGTGGAACAGTAGAGTAATACAACAATAATAGATGGGATATCAGTCATCCCCCAGAACCCTGCAGTGGAACCGTATTTCGACTGCACAACCTGTGTCCTAGATCCACCAAAATACCGATACCGTCTCCTCTACTAATTTCCTCATACTGTGTAAGTTATCCAATAATCATATCACATGATAATAGTGATGATAGTGTAACAGTAGAACATTATACATTTTCCAGTGACTTTGACAGCAAAATCCATCTCAGTGTCATTATTGTTAGCCTAAAGTCCCATCACTTTAGTTTTGATGATGATTAACTCATGTAGTTATAGTTTACTAATGATCTTGTATTTAATTAGTCTCAGATATTTGATCAAGACCTTAGTAGGTGATTAGCTTCAACGAAGGAGTTTTGGGGCTAACACATGTGAATTCAAGAGCTCGCGCGTCAATATCGTATATTGCACTTGGTTGGAGTCGAGCTCATTGGATCGCATTTGGATCGAGTTGGCTTGGAGACAAGAAGACTTCAGTTTGTTTAGTTTGTGTCTAGTTTAGTATGTTTAGATCATGTATAAGAATAGATAGTATTGATATGCTCAAGTTCGTACACACAAAAGTTTCATGTGTTTGGTTTTTCGGTTTAACTGGTTTCGGTTTTCATATATATAGTTTTCAGGATAGATAGAATTAAAATAAGTTTACATGATTTAATGTATATTAGATTTGATCTATATACATTTATACTTCATCTATTTAGAAAAACTTACTTTGATAGTCTATTTCATGAGTTTGGAGTTTTATATTTAAACAAAACTTATTTTTGGATTTCATATCAAAAATATAGATATATATCTTACATGTATATTGGATTCTATCTATATACAATATGCTTCAAATTTATTTCAATATCATGTTTTTGTATTTATACATGTCTTGGAAAAATCGGATTTTCATTTCAAAGTTTTGTATTTGGAAAATACCGATTTTGGTTTAAAGCCTAATTTCAATATCACAAAAATGGTTCAAATAGTTTGTATTATGTGTTGATATTTGATCACACATGTTTTGTATTCAAAGATCTTATAAGAACTTATTTTTATGAAATTTATGTGATTTTATGAGATTTTATTAAAGTTAAAAAGACCAAGTTTTAATCCATATATAGTGTTTGACCTGGCCTTCTGTCGGTCGACTGGACGGTCAACTGAGCCAGAAGTCGGTCGACCGTCCAGTCGACAGACAGAAGGCCAGGTCAAACACTATATATGGATTAAAACTTAGCCAGAAGTCGGTCGACCGGTCCAGTCAACCGATGTACACAAACGTGCACGGCCGTTTTGGCTAATGGGCCGGTCGACCGGGCGGTCGACCGTTTAGAGAGCTCTGCTCTTTGGATCTGGCCCCGGTCGACCGGGCGGTCAACCGATAGGTCAAAGCCTGGGATCGGTCAACCGAGCGATCGACCGGCAGGCTACAACGGTCAGAAATCTGACCGCTGGGCGGTCGACCGACAGCAGAGTTTTCTGCTGATTTGGCCAAACGGCTAGTTTTTGAGAGAGCTTATAAATAGCCTCCTCTTGGGATGTTTCATACAAGTTTTTAGAGAGCAATTTTTTTCATCTTTACAAGTGATTTAGCAAGAAGTTTTCAAAGAGTTTTGTTAAAAAGATCTATCTTTATTTGTTTTCAAGGGTTGAAAAAAATCAAAGGAAAATAGAGTATTTGGGATATTAATTTTGATCTTCATTTCTATCTTATTCTAGTTGTTTTCTCAAGTATTTTTCTTTGTGATTTATTTTCCAAACACCTTGTTTTTCTCACACTTGAGCTATCATATCTATCATATCTATAGGATCTTTGTTTTGTGGAAAAATTGGTTTGTGGTTTGTTGAAACCACCAAGTGTTGTAATCCTCTTTGCTTTGCGTTATCCCTCTTGTGTAGAGGTGATTGTTGAGGAGATTGGGTTTATTTGTATCCCTCTTGTGTAGAGGTGATTGTGAAGGAGCTTTGGGTTTGTTGGTATCCGTCTTGTGTAGAGGTGATTGTGAAGGAGCTTTGGGTGTGTTGGTATCCCTCTAAGTGCAGAGGTGATTGAGGTTGTTGTGTTGGCTTGGTGCCTTATCCCTCTAGTGAGAGGTGATTGTTGTTTTGACTTTGTGCCTAGCCTCTTATGTAAAGGTTGTGTTGGTTGGAGAGAGGAGTTGTTTACTCCTAATTCGTATTTGCGAAATCCTCAGTGGAAGTTCCCTGTGTGGGAAGTCCTCTGTGGACGTATAATGGAAATCCTTCTGTGTGAAGGCGGGGACGTAGAACAGTGGCTCGAACCTCGAGACATATCTTTGTGTTTGTGATTGATCCACTATCTCTAAACTCTCCCACTTATATTGTGCCCTTCATATTGTTCATATCATGCATATATGCTTGGTATTAGTTGTGTCTGCTCATACTTGTGTTGAACTAAGAGAGCTTCATATAGCACCTCAACTCTTATTTAGAGGAATCAAGAGGAGTTAGTCCAAAATTCTTCACCGGGAATTCGGCTACACTCTTTGGTTATGATTGGTTGCTAATGTTGCATATTTAATGTCACATTTCCATACCTATTTTAGAATAAAAGCCTGCATTGTCCTAATTATTTGTTTAATTTATTTGCAGGCCCAATCCTTAAGGAGATGAAGAGAAATGAGCCCAAAAGCCCACCAGAATTCTGAATTAAATCAGAATAAATTCGCACACACAAAATCAGGGCAAAATCAAGAGATTGAAACCGGTTGAGAAGAATCCTCTCAGAATCGATCGGTTAAAGCCAAGAATCCAAGGTCATTTCGTCAGAATCCGGAGCTCAAACGACAAACCAACAAAGGATAAAGCCAGAAGAAACCCCCGGAGAGACCCACCAACAGGGTGTGGCCATCTGGCCACAGCCTGGCCGCGGAAACGCGGCTTGGGCCGCGTTTCCGCGGCAATCTTGGGGAGTTAGGGGGAGCGTTTGCTCCCCCGACCTCCCGGGATCTTGGTTGTTGGGGTTATGCCTATAAAAGGCCAGTATCTACGCTGAAAACAAGAGGCCAAGGCAGATTAGGATTTAGCCTAGTTTTAATTCTTTATAGTTTAGGTTTTTCTTTTCTTGTTATGTAATTTGTATGTAACTTAGGGCAGAAGAAGATTCATGTAAGTAAGAGAGGGGCTGATGTTGAGAGTGACACCGACGATGTACCCTACTCCTTTCTTTCATTGTCTCTGCAATTAATAAAGGTAAAAGTTCTTTTTATGTTTGTATTTCTTTTGTTTCGTCTTCCTCTTCTACTTTACCTGAGTTACAAGTGAATTCCAAAGCAAGTCTAACTAAGCTACGTGAGAGCCAGCGATAGTTCATGAAGACGTTCTCCTCTTCCAAGCTCCGCATCACTTCGTTCTTCTTATGCTTGACGATATAATGTGCACGGGGACCGAGCTCGAGTTTATGATCTATGCGTTGAACGCCTCCGAAGCAAAAAGGTAGAACTTGCAAAAAGGTTTCCAAGTAAGTCATGAATCAACCTAGGTAAGTATCGCTTCACTTTTCTTTACTTTCTTTCTTTCTTCCTTAGTTTAGATCACCAACCACTTCTTCCAAATCTTTCTTTCTTTTCTTCCTTAGTTTAGATCACCAACCACTTCTTCCAAATCATGTTCATTCTTCTTTCCACTTCATTGTACATAGTCGCTTTTCATCGTTTTCTGATTTTTCACCTTCTTCATCTCTCGCTTTCTTCTTAACTTTAACCATTAACTTTCTTTTTCTTTTTCTTAACTTTAAGAATAGAGAAGAACTCTCGTTTGGTTTTTATAACGATTTCAATAAAACTGTAAACGCTTCTATCGCAAACCCTCCTTGTGGATCACGACCCGCATAGCCACTTGCTATAGCGGAAGCATTGAGCACTTGCACGTTTTTATTATAAGATCTGAAAATCCGTATTTTTTGTGCAGGTTTAGCCTCAATCAAATTTTGGCGCCGTTGCCGGGGAGGGTAAAACGGTTTTTATTGAAATCTGAATTTTTATTGCAAATTTTTTAGAACTAAACGAATTTTCTTCTCTGTTGCAGGTTACAGGGCAAGCAAAGCAGGAAAATAATATTGCAGCGACATACAAGTGGTATTGGGCCTCTGCTCTAGAAAGCAGAGACCCATTGCCCTCTGAATTGCCGCGTTTCCACGGCAAAAGCCGCGGATCCGCGGCAATAAAGAGTTGACTACTAATAGGTTTTTGCAGTGCTGCTAGCTTTGCAAATTCTAGTTCGCTGCAATTATTTATTTCTTATATGCCATCACAAAAACCTGCTAATAATCAACAGTAAAAGGTTTTTGCAAAAGTTAAAAATTGATTAGACGTTTGCATTTTAGGCACGCGTTCTTTTCAATTCATTTATTTTTACTGTTGAAGAGTGCTGGAGAAAGGTATGTTTGCATTGCATCTAGAATAGGACTATCTCTTGGTTGATTTATATCGCTTAGAGTGCATCTTATTTATCTTGTACACTTGCACAAAAATTGATCTTAAGGGCACTAACCCATTAACAAGATAAGGTGGGGATTTAATCACCCTTCCTTAGCCCAAAAATCACATTTCAAGCACTCACTAACCCAAGCCTAACTAAAATTGAGTAGACGTTGGCCCTAGGGACATCTCGGACTCAATTAGGAGATTATCCTAAGGGGAAAAATGTTGGAATCTAACTCCTGCAAAATCAGTGTCTAGGAAAGGGATTGAGGGCCGAAAGCCCGAAGGTTGGTGGTTATTTAATTAAGGAACGTCTTTTGACGGAAAACCTCCCACCAACCTTGCCCTGACCTGGCTGATTAGCTTGTGGTTAAAGTCTACATTAGACCTCCCGTGGACAGTCTAACCAGTTAGGAGTCGTCTAGGTCCTAAGTCTACCCTAACTTAGGCTAGAATTTTTTCTTTTTTGTTTGTTTATTTGTTATTTTTCTTTGTTTGTATTCTATTGTGTGATATGGACTATAATAATTTTTTCAACTACAATAATAATCCATATTACACACCGACTTCATTTTCGGATACTACCAACCCGGCATATCATAACTTTGACCAACCTAGTGTGCCGGATTGGTCTTATCCGAATCAATATGACCCATACCCCCCATCTAATAACTATAATTTCCATAATGATTTCAACTCTTCACCGAGTCAGTGGGGGTTCACCTCCCCCGAGCATAATTTCCAACCACCTTGTCCTCCTTCTCCACTGAGTCCACATTATGTTCAAGATTCATACTCAGTTCCACCCGTCCAAAATAGGAAACCATCAATTATGGAAATGAGTATGCGTGAGTCCAAACACAAATCCCAAAATCTGATGGACTCACAATTTCACTACCACTTCCAAGATAATTCTTCATCTTTTCATCAAAACAATGAACCTATCAACTATAAAAAGATGCTTGAAGCCATGACTCAGGCTCAAAACACTCGTAATCGTGACATAGATATGATGGTCGAATCTCTACGTTCCCACCGTCCTGATGTCACTAACTACTCTGTTAGAGCCGAATAGTCATGTAGTTTTAGAAATCAAGATTCCATTTCAGAACAACCATGTGAACTTACCCAAACTCCAAATGATATTGATAGTTTGGCTAGTTTTCCTTTTCCTGAAATAGAACTTGAAAATGATTATGATCCTGAACCCCAACTTAGTGATTCAATTCTATTTCCTGATTCGATTATGACTCCGGTATCTTCACCTGACTTCAATCTTTTCCCGGAGTCAACATTGGATCCTGTACCTATTCATAAAGAAATTGAATCACCCATCTTTGAGGATCATGTTGAACTTAACCAACTTTACAATTTTGAAAATCCCATGGATAAATTGGCAAGTTCTCCATTTTTTGATATTAAACTCAATGAGATATGTGACCTAGATTCTCACATATGTGATCCAGTTTAACTTTCTGAATCAATATTGACTCCTGTTTTATTACCAAACTTGAATAATATTCTAGAGTCAGTTTTGATTCCTCCACCTATCATTCCTGAACTGGAATCACCCATATTAGGTCACATTCCATTGTTGGAAAATACATGTGGACTGGAGTTTCAACTTCTTGACTTGGACCCAATTCCTGAACCAATTTCGACTCTTGAACCTTTACTTGATTTAAGTCACCTTCCTGAGTCGGTATTGGTTCCTGTCCTTCCTGAGTCCAAGTCAACTGTTCTATCATTTCAGACTCCATTCTGGGATGAGGTGGTTGACAAATTTGACTCCGAAATTAGTTATGAAATATGGAAATTAGATGGGGTTAAATATTTGATAAAGATCCTTTATGGATACATCTTTTTAATGGGTTATATTAAAGATACTTCTGGTGGGTTCCTCCGAGACCCAAGAAAAGTTGATTGGGCCGCGTTTCGTGGACCAATCAGACCACCACCGGAACCACCACCTTAAGGTAACCTCTTCCTTCCCTTTCTTCTTTTTCATGCATCTATGCATTAATTCATACATTGAGGACAATGCATGAGATAGGTGTGGGGGAGGGTCTAACATAACTTTTCTTTTTCTTTAAAATAAAAAAAAATTTAACATTTTTCTTTACTTTTAAAAACTTTTTGAAAAATAGAAACAATATTTTAACTTATTTTTGTAAGAAATTAAGTTAATTTTAAGGAATAGGAAAATCCAAATTAGGATTTCTTATACTTGGTCAAAATAAGATTATTTGTTTGATTTATAGAGTTAGGAAGATAATTTGTCAAAGTAATTTGGTCTTGATCTTTACCTTGATGAAATATGCACACTTCATACACTTACACACTTAGGGTTCAAAAATGAAGATTCTTATGCCTTATATAAAAAAAAAGTCTAATTATTGATTAGCTAGGTGCTTTGGCCTAAGCAAGCCTTAGTATTTATGCGAAAGATGATTAGATAAGTTATAAAAAACAAAAAATTATATATATATACAAACAAGTCTAATTATTGACTAGCTAGGTGCTTTGGCCTAAGAAAGCCTTAGTATTTATGCGAAAGATGATTAGATAAGTTTAAAAAGAAAAATCCTCTGATTAAGCTGGGTATTTGTGCCTAATAAAGCATAAAGTATTCACGCCTAAAAGAGGTTCATATAATAAAATCCTTAGTTTTGTGGCCTTGTTTGCTCGAGTCCTTAAGTCCTAGGGGTGTCTTCTCACCTGGTGCCCTAAGACCGTCTGGTTTGGGGGTCATCGATTAAAGGCTCGTTACATGGGCAGATTAGAAAGCCTAAACTAAGGAATAATACCACCAAAAAAAAGATATATATATATATATATATATATATATATATATATATATATTATATACAAATAAAAATAAGGCATAAGAGTTAGAGTAATGAACCCTTAGTCAAAATTTTCACAGTCACAAGTGCATATGACTTAGGGTAAAGTAATAGACTAGATGAGAAGTACAATTTGACTCCTTACTTTGATTGATAACAAATTTTCGAATAGAGACTAAGTTTAGGAATGAAAAATTCAGTCTTCCTATAACTTACAGATTGCTTAGATCTTACAATCATATTTCAAATATTTTTCTCCTTCAAAATGCTTTTCGAAAATACTAACTCTTTATTTCTCTTTCTTTATGGATTTTGTGGGTGCAATCTGCTGAAAACCCTCACGAGACAACACTCGTCCTCTAGGGGAACCTAGAGGTTTAACGGCTTGTTGCATATGCTCAGTGCAATCGCGCGACCTGCGAAAGTGGTCTAATAATCCTTAGTATAGCTTAGTTGTTTTTCTCGAGGACGAGCAAAAGATAGGTATGGGGGTCTGATTGGTTGCTAATGTTGCATATTTAATGTCACATTTCCATACCTATTTTAGAATAAAAGCCTGCATTGTCCTAATTATTTGTTTAATTTATTTGCAGGCCCAATCCTTAAGGAGATGAAGAGAAATGAGCCCAAAAGCCCACCAGAATTCTGAATTAAATCAGAATAAATTCGCACACACAAAATCAGGGCAAAATCAAGAGGTTGAAACCGGTTGAGAAGAATCCTCTCAGAATCGATCGGTTAAAGCCAAGAATCCAAGGTCATTTCGTCAGAATCCGGAGCTTAAACGACAAAACCAACAAAGGATAAAGCCAGAAGAAACCCCCGGAGAGACCCACCAACAGGGTGTGGCCATCTGGCCACACCCTGGCCGCAGAAACGCGACTTGGGCCGCGTTTTCGCGGCAATCTTGGGGAGTTAGGGGGAGCGTTTGCTCCCCCGACCTCCCCGGGATCTTGGTTGTTGGGGTTATGCCTATAAAAGGCCAGTATCTACGCTGAAAACAAGAGGCCAAGGCAGATTAGGATTTAGCCTAGTTTTAATTCTTTGTAGTTTAGGTTTTTCTTTTCTTGTTATGTAATTTGTATGTAACATAGGGCAGAAGAAGATTCATGTAAGTAGGAGAGAGGGGCTGATGTTGAGAGTGACACCGACGATGTACCCTACTCCTTTCTTTCATTGTCTCTGCAATTAATAAAGGTAAAAGTTCTTTTTATGTTTGTATTTCCTTTTGTTTCGTCTTCCTCTTCTACTTTACCTTGGTTGTTGTTGTTGAGTTACAAGTGAATTCCAAAGCAAGTCTAACTAAGCTACGTGAGAGCCAGCGATAGTTCATGAAGACGTTCTCCTCTTCCAAGCTCCGCATCACTTCGTTCTTCTTATGCTTGACGATATAATGTGCACGGGGACCGAGCTCGAGTTTATGATCTATGCGTTGAACGCCTCCGAAGCAAAAAGGTAGAACTTGCAAAAAGGTTTCCAAGTAAGTCATGAATCAACCTAGGTAAGTATCGCTTCACTTTTCTTTACTTTCTTTCTTTTCTTCCTTAGTTTAGATCACCAACCACTTCTTCCAAATCATGTTCATTCTTCTTTCCACTTCATTGTACATAGTCGCTTTTCATCGTTTTCTGATTTTCCACCTTCTTCATCTCTCGCTTTCTTCTTAACTTTAACCATTAACTTTCTTTTTCTTTTTCTTAACTTTAAGAATAGAGAAGAACTCTCGTTTGATTTTTATAACGATTTCAATAAAACTGTAAACGCTTCCATCGCAAACCCTCCTTGTGGATCACGACCCGCATAGCCACTTGCTATAGCGGAAGCATTGAGCACTTGCACGTTTTTATTATAAGATCTGAAAATCCGTATTTTTTGTGCAGGTTTAGCCTCAATCAGGTTACACTAAGTGTGTTGAAATTTAGCTTTTAATTCTACATCATTTGTCCATTAGATTAGCCTTACACCTATTCACCCCCCTCTACGTGTACTTACAATTGGTATCAGAGCCTACGCACCTGATATTAGATTTAACCACCTAGGAGTGAGATCTTGAATAACTAATCTATATTTGCATTTACACACATACTTGTTTACACATACTCATGGATTACCTTACCCCTCCCATGTTTGATGTTTCCAACATTGATATGTGGAAGCTTAGAATGAGTGCCTATTTAAAAACCCTAGGTTTGCATGTTTACCTTGCCGCTACCAAGAAATCTTATCTTTGTAATCGCAAGCATATAGAGGCTAATGTACAAGCCCTAATGGCACTTAGAAATACATTAAGTAAAGAATATCTTATGATGGTTTCTTATTGTGATTCTGCTTTTGCAGTGTGGAACACTTTGACCACTCCCAAGCTTCAAACAACGAAATATGTGGAGGAGGAATCTACTGGAGATAAGTCCGACCAAGCGTGCTACATAGTCCAAGGGAATAACACCCTAGAGGTAAATTCGAACACTCAACTAGATGATAGTGCTAGTTCTTCAGGTAATGATCATATGGATGCCGATGCATTAAATGAAGAACTATCTATTGTATGTGAAAACTTATTAGAAAAATACCAAGTTTTGAAAAAGAAAAGTCTTAAAATAAAAGAAGAAAATAAAAAATTATCTTCTAGACTTGATTTGGTTTTGCAAGAGAGGGATGCGATTTCAAATGAAAGGGACTCATTGAAATTCCAACTTGAACTTGCTCTAAATGAAAACAAAATTTTGAAAAATAAAACTAATTGTGATGTTGCTTTGAAGAAGAATGAGATTTTGTCTTCAAAGCTTGATTTTGTTTTAAAAGAGAACAATTATTTGAAAATAAAATTGATTTAATTTCAAAAGAATTGGATTTGATTTCTAAGGAAAACTCTTCTTTGAAAAATGATTTGTCTTCCCATGTTTGTCATAATACTATAGTTTCATCTTCTATTAACAAACATGGTGCATGCTCCACCTCTTCTTCTATTATTGAGAATGATATATGTGCTTTAAAGAAGAGTGTTGATTGTTTGGGCTCCACTTTGAGTCAATGTGCCATGAACCACACACAGTTAGAATTCATGTTTCAAAAGAAACATGCCCCTCATATGCATGCACACCATACACGGCATACACATGCTCATCATGCTCACACACATGATTCCATGTATGCTCATGTGTACACTTGTACACATTGTGAACGTAAGGGCCACCTTGTAAAATTTTGTTATGATAGATTAAATGATTCAAATTTTGCAAATAGATTTGTTTTGTTTAGGAAAGGTGCTAACCCCTATGGACCCAATAAAGTATGGATACCAAAAACTCCTCCTATTTTATTTGATGTTGGTGTGGGCTCTCACATGACGTGAGAGGTATTGGTGCCTTGAGGTGAATGCATTCCGAGCTAAACGATGATAACTTTGGATGCATCACTTTCAAGGGGAGTTTGGTGGGAGGACCACCATGTTTTGAAGATATAGGGATGAGCCCTAATAGTTTTGGTAACTATCTCTATCCTTTGTCTAGTTTACATGCTCTTATTGATGACTTTAGCATGTTTTGGTTTTCATGATTATTATGTTAAATGTCATATTAATTAGACTTGTGGTGTACATATGTAGTATATGAGATACACCCATGTTCATATGGATTCATACTTTGTGTTCTCACTAATGTTTAACTACTTTATATATGCTAGCTCTAAAAGCACGTACATTTACCCTAATGATCATGATTGTTTATGGTTTTGCATTTATTGTTTTGATTACATGTTTAGATGTAATTTTTATTAAAACTTGTATCTATACTTGTACAACTAATGAGTCACACATTGATTTTTGAATGTTTGTGCTTAATTGCTCATTTGTACCCATTAGATGTATTGATGATTCGTGCATTGTAACTTATATTCCCTATTTTGTGCATGTTTTCATTTTAATATATTTAGTTTCATGTATATGTTAATTTTGTTTAAATCTTTAGATATACATGTATACCCTTGAGTCATTTGTTTTTCATGCAAAATTTCTTTATGGACTCATTTATGTTTAGGGATATGTATGTATACCTTTAGTTTTAGACAAAACATACATATGCCTTGAAGTATATTTAGTTTTGATGATTTTCATTTTTTTTAAAACAAATTTTATATTGAGCTTCATTGCCTATTTCCTTGATTTTGTTAATTACATGGTTCATACACTCACATTATTTTTATTTACTCATGATTTTTGTTTCATGAGCATATATGTGTTTTATTGCTTTATTGGGTATCAATGATCGTGTGACTTACTTGTTTTTTATGGAATATATTCATGTTTTATTCCTTACTTAAAGAATTTCTAGTTTTTAAATATTATCTTTAAACTAGTCTTTATTCTTCAATTGGTAAAGTTTTCAAATATGTTAAACTATTTTCAAACTCATATTTAAAAAACCCCACCTTCTAAGGGCGGTCGGATGGGAGACAATGCCTTGTATGCTTTAATTGAAAATCTATTTAACATGTGCATGAATAGGGAAGTAGGTATGAGTTATACACTTGATCCTCATTATATTTTTAATTGGTATCACAATTGATATTTTTATGTTTGTATACTCATATTTGCGTCTTATATATGTATGCTTTAAACTTCAATTAATATCAATTTCAATTGGTATTTTTATTTTCATACATGTATATGATTTGATTGTGCTTACAATATCTTTACATTTTAAAGCACAAATTATTTCTTGCTAAGTTTGATTTAGTTCATAATGGCTCTTATTTTTCTATTGGTATCTTATACAAGCTTATGCATTATTTTTATTAGTATTTCATAAAGGGAGAGAAATATTCTTGTTATTTTCAATTGGTAACTTACTCCCATTCTTTATGATGAAAAGTACATTATTTTGATATATGCTAACATTTTCAATATTGATATCAATAATCTTAAATTGATATTATTCTCAATTTGGTATCTTTATTGCAAAATGATTTGTATTTACCAAATTTGGTTTTTACTTTCAATTGGTATCAAAATTTACAAGATATTTTCAATTGGTACAATTTGGTTTCAATTGGTATCAAACTTACAATTGGTATATTTTATTGGTATCAAAAACTTACAATGTTTTATTTTTAATTGGTATCAACATTTACTATTGGGATCTATATTTTCTATTGGTACCCCCTACACTTTCATTACTATCAAAATTTTGTTTTAAAGAGGTTTCATAATGTTTTGATATATATTGTTTATATGCAAGGGAAGCTTAACATCTTCTCTATATATAGATTCATGTTGAGTGTACTTTTCATATTGAAGTGATTGATCTCTCTTTGGTATGTAGTACACGTGTATAATGGGGAGCTTCACATCTCCACTTATATATTGTATATTATGCTTTATGTGGTTAGTGTCTAGTCATCTCTTTTCATATAAATGCATGTATGCAGGGGGAGTTAACTTTATGTCTCTCCTCTTTATGAATATTATATTGCATAATTTTATTGTTTGATTTGTTTTTGCCCCTTTGTTGATGAATTAACAAAAAGGGGGAGAGATATTTGTAGAGTTTATATATGCATGTCTATATATTTGTTGTTTATGCATATAAGTTTACAAAAAGGGTGAGAAGTATTTGGACTTTATTGATTTGTTTATGCATAAATGTTTTGTTTAGTTTATGCACTTCATTGATTATCTATATGTTTATGCTATGCATGAGTTAAGGGGGAGCTTCTATGAAGCCTAACTTTAATCCATGCATATAGCACTCCATGAGTTTTGTCATCATCAAAAAGGGGGAGATTGTTGGCCCAAAGGCCCATCACTTTAGTTTTGATGATGATTAACTCATGTAGTTATAGTTTGCTAATGATCTTGTGTTTAATTAGTCTCAGATATTTGATCAAGTTCTTAGTAGGTGATTAGCTTCAACAAAGAAGTTTTGAGGCTAACACATGTAGATTCAAGAGCTCGCGCGTCAAGATCACATATTGCACTCGGTTGGAGTCAAGATCGTTGAATCGCGTTTGGATCGAGTCAGCTTGGAGACAAGAAGACTTCGGTTTGTTTAGTTTGTGTCTAGTTTAGTATATTTAGATCTTGTGTAAAGATAGATAGTATTGATATGCTCAAGTTCACACGCACACAAGTTTTATGTATTTGGTTTTCGGTTGAACCGGTTTCGGTTTTCATATATATGGTTTTCATGGATAGATAGAATCAAAACAAGTTTACATGGTTTAATGTATAGTAGATTTGATCTATATACATCTATGTTTCATCTATTTAGAAAAACTTACTTTGATAGTCTATTTCATGAGTTTGGAGTTTTGCATTTAAGCAAAACTTATTTTTCGATTTCATTTCAAAACATAGATATATATATATATATATCTTACATGTATATTGGATTCTATCCATATACAATATACTTCAAAATTGTTTCAATATCATGTTTTTTTATTTATACATGTCTTGGAAAAATCAGATTTCCATTTCAAAGTTTGGTTTTTGGAAAATACCGATTTTGGTTTAAAGCCTAATTTCAATATCACAAAAATGATTCAAATAGTTTGTATTATGTGTTGATTTTTGATCACACATGTTTTGTATTCAAAGATCTTATAAGAACTTATTTTTGTGAAATTTATGTAATTTTATGAGATTTTATTAAAGTTAAAAAGACCAAGTTTTAATCCCTATATAGTGATTGACCTGGCCTTCTACCAGTCGACCGAGCCAGAAGTCGATCGACCGGTCTGGTTGACCGATGTGCACAACGTGCACGGCCGTTTTGGCTAGTGGCCCGGTCGACTGGGCGGTCGACCGTCCAGAGAGCTCTGCTCTCTGGATCTGGCCCCGGTCGACCGGGCGATCGATCGATAGGTCAAAGCCTGGGATAGGTCGACTAGGCGGTCGACCGACAGGCTGCAATGGTCAAAAATCTGACCGTTGGCCAGTCGACCGGGCGGTCGACCAGTAGCAGAGGTTTCTGCTGATTTGGCCTAATGGCTAGTTTTTGAAAGGGCTTATAAATTGCCCCCTCTTGGGCTGTTTCATACAAGTTTTTAGAGAGCAATTTTTCCCATCTTTACAAGTGTTTTAGCAAGAAGTTTTCAAAGAGTTTTTGGTTAAAAAGATCTATCTTTATTTGTTTTCAAGGGTTGAAAAAATCAAAGGAAAATAGAGTATTTGGGATATTGGGTTTGATCTTCATTTCTATCTTATTCTAGTTATTTTTTCAAGTATTTTTCTTTGTGATTTGTTTTCAAACACCTTGTTTTTCTCACACTTGAGCTATCATATCTATCCTATCTATAGGATGTTTGTTTTGTAGAAAAATTGGTTTGTGGTTTGTTGAAACCACCAAGTGTTGTAATCCTCTTTGCTTTGTGTTATCCCTCTCGTATAGAGGTGATTATGGAGGAGATTGGGCTTGTTAGTGTCCCTCTTGTGTATAGGTGATTGTGAAGGAGCTTTGGCTTTGTTGGTATCCCTCTAAGTGTAGAGATTGTGTTTGTTGGAGAGAGGAGTTGTGTACTCCTAGTTTGTATTTGTCAAATCCTCAGTGGAGGTTCCCTGTGTGGGAGTCCTGTGTGGACGTATAGTGAAAATTCTTTTGTGTGAAGGCGGAGACGTAGAGCAGTGGCTCGAACCTCAAGACATATCTTTGTGTTTGCAATTGATCCACTATCTCTAAACTCTCTCTTATATTGTGTCTTGCATTATTTCGTATTGTTCATATCATACATATATGCTTGGTAACGTTTGTGTGTGCCCATACTTGTGTTGAGCCAAGAGAGTTTCATATAGCACCTCAACTCTTATTTAGAGGAATTAAGAGGAGTTAGTCCAGAGCCCTTCACCGGAAATTCGGCTACACTCTTTGGTTACACTAGTGTGTTGCAATTTAGATTATAATTCCGCATCATTTGTCATTAGATTAGCTTTACACCTATTCACCCCCTAGGTCTACTTACAATTATGATCCAGTACAATAGTATCTTGTACTTTCAGATAATTAATAGTCCTCTTTATAATATACTAACATCTCACCATCTTACAATTTTAAATAATTTTCTAATTACTAGAAAATTCAACAATCAATCTAAAAATTTATCATTTAATAATAGAAATAAACAGGCATTTCATAATAAACAAAAATAATACTTATAAAGTGAGTAAAAGAACACTCACCTGGTCTTATCACGCGTCTAATTACCAATTTGAAGAAATCTACATTAAATGTATTTGAATTAGAATTTATCGAATTTTACATAAGATATCCTATTTGATATTATTCAGTTTTTTTAATTAAATACGAATGGTCTAGATCTTAAAACAAGGTTGTACGATGATGATATACTGAGTTTATAGGATTATTTAGATTTTATTTCCTAATTTTTGTGAGGTTTAAATGGTTAAAAACATGAAAAAATTTCTTAACGGGTCTGAATGTTGAAATAGTGGGTTTCAACTTAGAATGAAGTGGTTCAGTCCTATATGACATGTAATTAATCCCAAAATTTTTCAGAAGATTTTAGGGTTTTCTTGATATTTATTCCTATTTTTACTTATTTTTTCAAATTTTTATCTAGTCAATAAATTTTTTTCAAGAAGTTAACGGGTCTGTTTTGTATTCTGGTCGGGTTTAAATAGATTAGAACCCATAATCAGTGGGCTAAACTGTATTTGGGCTTCCTAAAACTGGGTTTCAGAATTTATATATATATTTTTCTTTCCTTGGCCTGGGCCAATGGCGGCCCAGGCCATTGGCCCATCTCCCCAGGTACGGGTCTGCACCCGGGTCGGGTGCCGACCCGGCTACACAGACTTATTTGGGTCTGTGCAGCTGAGTTGCTCTTGGCCAAATGGGTCTATGCAGCTAAGCTGCTCTTTAGCCGAGAGCAGTCTCATTTTTTTTTTTGAATACTTTATTCTCCCGTTTTTTGTTATATATATAAATTTAGAATTTTTCTAAAAATTCTCCATTAAATAATGTATGGATACATTACTCTATATATTTAATTTAGATCGTTAGGGTGAGTTACAAATTTTATGGAAGGAAAAAATTTTAAATATGTAAATTTTAATCCAAACAAATTCCTTTTCTTTTTAATATTTCAGAATATTTTATTAATTTTTTTTAGTGTAATGATATAATACTTTTATATATTTAATTTAGATGAAGGTGAGGTATTTTTTTTTGATGAAGAAAAAGATTCATGGAAGGAGAAATCTAAGCATGATATTTCAATTTGAATAGAATTTAATTCGTACAATTATTTTATTTGGATCTGTGGGTGAGATTTTAAATTCATGAAAAGAGGAATTTAAACAGGATTTTTCAATAAATTTTTAATTCATACAAATTTATTTTATTTATATCTTTAGGTAAGATTCTTGATGAAAAATTCATGGAAAGAGGAATTTGATCATGATACTTCAATAAATTTTAAATTCACAAAAATTTTGATTTACTTACTTGGATTGATTCCCTTAACCTGCTCCTCAATCTCCACGCCTCGGACACATTCCTTCTTCACGATCGATTCTAAGGAGAGAGGAAAAGGGAGGATGAAGAAATTTGGATCTGAGTTTCTTTCTGTCTGTCGTTCTTTTTTCCCCCTTCTTTAAGAAGGAGGAGAGAGATAATAAGATCTTTAGGTTAAAATTTTTAGCATGTAGGTTTCAACAGAAGAAATCAGGTTTTTAAGATAAAGATTAATAAGAATCTTATGAGATCTTTCAGTTGGAATTTAAAATTTAAATTTGACTTTGAGTTTCCTTAAATAAATTAGATCACCTACCTAACCACACGCTAATGTGGCATTATGGTTTAGATATTAGGATTTGGTAAAAAGAAACATGAGTTTGAAACTTGGCATAAACAAGTTAAGCACACAAATACATTTTTTTTATTATTATTATATTTTTTTTAACTCCGCCAATGCACCGTTCACTGCCTGTCCCACGCCAGGATAAAGGAGGAGGGTTGTGGTAGGCCTGTGACAGCTAACATAAAATATTATCACATACTATGAACATAAACCAAGAATTAAATTTTGTTGGGGCGTCCCCTACTGAGTGACGCGCTACATCGGAGCTCGGGTGTAATAAAAAGTGGGCAAGGGTTGCTAGGTCATCGTCCAGAAATGACGTGCCACATCAGCGCCCAGATGTGGTGTCAAATGAGTAAGGGTTCCCACACTTTTATGAGTGGGTGAGGGTAAAAAAAGTAATTCATGAATATAGCATTAGGTTAGCATCATGGAACATAGGTTCTCTTACAGATAGATTAGCAGAGTTAGTTGATGCTATGGTTAGACAGAATGTTAGTATTTTGTGTGTGCAGGAAACTAAGTGGGTAGGTGAAAAGTTAGATTATAGAGCCTTGGGGTTATAAATTTGGGTCTACTGGTAGAGATAGAAATCATAATGGGGTGGGTGTGATCATAGATAAACAATTGTTTAAGAATGTAGTGGAGATTAGGAGAAAAGGTGATACGAATTTACTAGTTAAACTTATTTTAGGCAGGGAGATTTTTAATGTTATTAGTGTCTATGCACCATAAGTAGGACTTGATGAGTCAAGTAAGCGTCAATTTTGGGAGGATTTAGATGAGATTGTGGAAGGCATACCCATTAAAGAAAAGCTTTTCATAGGAGGTGATCTCAGTAGGCTTGTAGGAACTAGTCGTTATGGGTTTGATAGTGTACATGGAGGATTTAGTTTGGGGAAAGAAATGAACTAGGTAACTCGATTCTAAATTTTGCTTTGTCATATGATTTGATATTAGCGAATATTTGATTTAGAAAGAGAGAGTCTCACTTGATCATTTTTAGAAGTGGAGCACATGCGAGCGAAATAGATTTCTTTTTAACTAGAAAAGTGGATAAAGGTTGTATGGATTATAAGGTAATACCGGGTGACAGTATAGTAACCAAACATAGACTCTTAATTTTAGATGTCCGGATTAGAAGGAGATTTAGAAAGATTAAACGTAAGTTAGATCCTAAGATTAAGTGGTGGCGGTTAAAAGAAGGTAACCAAGAAGTTTTTGTACATCGAGTAGTACGTGAAGCAGATTGGAAAGCCCAAGATGATCCCAATACAACATGGAACAAAATTGATAGCTGCATTAAAAGAGTATCTAAAGATGTACTTAGTGAGTCACTGGGGTGGTGCTCCACAATGTAAGGACACATCATGGTGGAATGAAGAGGTAAAAGCTGCCATTAAGATCAAACGAGACTCTTATAGAGATTTGAAGAAAAATTGTGATGGGGTGAGTTTTGAGAGGTATAAGCTAGCCAAAAAGGAGGCTAAGAAAGCTACTCAGAATGCAAGAGCTAAAGTGTACAAAGAAGTGTATGAGAAGTTGGACAACAAAGAGGTTGAAAAGAATATATATAGAATTTCTCGAATAAGAGATAGAAAGACTAGAGACTTATGTACTGTGAGGTTTATCAAAGATGAGGATCAAATGGTTTTAGTTCGAGATAAAGAAATCAAAGAAAGATGGAGAGAGTATTTTGACAAATTATTCAATGGTAGTTCTACTTAAGACTTGGATGACCTTACCAGTCAGTGTCAGGATATGAACCATAATTATATGTGCAGAATTAGCGTTTCTAAAGTTTAAGAGGCTTTGAAGAAGATGTGAAAATCACCTAGAGGGGGGTGAATAGGTGATAATGCTAATCAATGCACAATTAAAAATATATGATGCAACAAACTCACAAAGCAAGTGAATATAGCAATGAATGTACAGAGCAAGTAATAAGAGCAATGAAAGTAGAGCAAGAAATAAGAGCAAGTAAACCAAACGCAAACACTGAGAATTTTTCCGAGGTTCGAGCACCCAGCTCTACGTCCCCGCCTTCCCCAGAAGGATTTCTAACCACTATAACTTCACAAAGATGTTACAAATACACCGGAGTACCCAACTCCACAATCTCAAGTACAAGTTCTCTCTTGGTGATCAAAAGACCACAAACTCTCTTTTGCAAAACTCTCTTCCCTTACAAAAATCCTTGTAGAACAATGAGTAGGAATGAAGCTCTTGTGTGTAAGGAGAAAAGAAAAAGAAATCAGAGAGTTCTTGAATACACTTCAGAAAATGAGAGAGAATTTCAGCACAAAAACCAAGAAACCAAACTCTTTTGAATGCCTTAAACTTTTGAAACTTTTGCAAATTTTTCTTGTAATCCAACCTCTCCCTAAACACCCCTATTTATAGTAGAGGGCTAGGGTTAAAGGATAAAACTCACTTAAGGCTAATTAGGAAGTATTAGGATCAGTAAATATCATTTAAACCCTTTTAGAAAGAAAAAGACAAAAATAAAACAGCTCAGAAAACTAGCCGTTACTGTTCAAACGGCTCTCTCGGTCGACCGGGCGGTCGACCGAAGTACAAAATAAAGAGCCGTTGCCGGCTCTCGGTCGACCGCTAGGTCGACCGAAAAATACAGAGAGTAAACGACTTACAGTCAGGCAGGTTTCGGTCGACCGCCCGGTCGACCGTGAAACGTGCACACGGATACGCACCTGCTGCCAGAACCTCGGTCGACTGGGACGGTCGACCGACTTGACCTGTCACAGGGTAGGTCGGCCGGCCGGTCGACCGGCTCAGGTCAAAAGTCAAAAACTAAAACAGAATTTTGAAGGGGATTTGAAATCTAACAAAATAGTTTTGATTTGAAACATGTATAATACCCAAAATTTAGTTTATAAACAAGAGGCTTTAAATTAAAATAATTTTTACATATTTATAGGGGATATTCTTGGAAATGATATGTGCGCAAAAATGTATGTGAAAGAGCTTCAAACCTATTCACTATTTTTAACAAAACTATAAAACTAAGAACAAATCTAATGAAGTCTCTTGAGCAATTTTGAGCCATGCAATGCCTTGCTAGAGCCTTCTCTTCTATGTTCCTTCCTTGATGTGCAAAACGCCTTCTTTGCTTCATGAACCTAGAAGTTCTTGCAATAGCCTCCAAATATGGTACTAACCTGAAACTTATCTTAAACAAACTAATTAGTACCAAATAGCTCTTATTTGTTTTGTTATCATCAAAACTCTAAACAAATGGAGAGTGTAACCTTTTGGGCCAACAATCTCCCCCTTTTTGATGATGACAAAACAAATAGGCTATGAACAAAAGTATAGGGGAGGAGAAAGCTCCCCCTCAAATTATGCTATATAAAACAAGGAAAAACAATGTAGGTTGTAAGTAAAATTCATGACACTAAAAACCATAAACACAATAGGATATAAAATACTTGCAAGACACTTAAACTCAAATATAAGAATTCATTGAAAACTTTGAAAACACATCAAAAACCAAAAACATATATAAACTCATATGGAACCAAAACCATATGAACTCATATTTCCATACATAAACTCATTCTCCCCCTTTTTATCATACATCAAAAAGGGTTAAGAAAACATTTTTATTCAATAACACAAACATTAAGTTCACCACAAATGAATAAAAATCTAGCAAAATCAAGTGGTTTAGTGAAAATATCTGCAAGTTGCAAATCCGTAGAAACATAATCAATATCTATATCTCCTTTCTCAAAATGATCTCTAAGAAAGTGATATCTAATCTCAATGTGCTTGGTCTTACTATGTTGATTTGCATTCTTAGTCATGTGTATAGTAGTAGTATTATCACAAAATATTTTTATATGGTTATAATGCAAATCATAATCAAGGAGAGTATGTTTCATCCAAAGGACTTGTGCACAACAAGCCCCCGCGGCAACATACTCCGCCTCGGCGGTTGAGAGAGCTACGGAATTTTGTTTCCTAGAGGACCATGAAACAAGACAATTATCAAGAAATTGACATGTCCCACTAGTACTCTTTCTATCTACTCTACAACCCGCATAGTCAGCATCCGAATAACTCGTCATTGAGAAATCTCCGATTTTCGGATACCAAAGACCCATTCCAATTGTGCCCTTAATATAACGGATAATGCGTTTTACCGCAATAAGATGGGACTCTTTGGGACACGATTGAAATCTAGCACAAAGACACACACTAAACATTATGTCCGGCCTACTTGCCGTCAAATACAAAAGACTACCTATCATGCTTCTATACAATTTAATATCAACATTTTTACCTTGGTCATCCTTATCAAGCTTGGTTGTAGTTGCCATGGGAGTGTTGCAAACTTTAGAGCCTTCAAGTCCAAACTTCTTTACGAGTTCCTTTGCATACTTGGCTTGACATATGAAATTCCCATCTTGCAATTGCTTGGTTTGGAGTCCAAGAAAGAAATTCAACTCACCCATGGAAGACATTTCAAACTCACATTGCATAACCTTTTCAAATTCCTTGCATAAAAACTCATTAGTAGAACCAAAAATTATATCATCCACATAAATTTGCACAATTAAAATGTCATTATCAACATGCTTAGTGAATAATGTTGTGTCTACTTTGCCTTTAACAAAATCATTTGAGATGAGAAAACTAGAAAGCCTTTCATACCAAGCTCTTGGAGCTTGTTTCAATCCATACAAAGCTTTATCAAGTTTAAAAACAAAATTAGGATGAACATGATCAACAAAACCGGGAGGTTGTTTAACATAAACTTCTTCATTTATAAAACCATTCAAAATGCACTTTTCACATCCATTTGAAAAAGTTTAAAATTTTTAAAAGATGCAAAAGCTAGTGTCATCCGTATGGCTTCAAGCCGTGCTACGGGTGCAAAGGTCTCCTCAAAGTCAATTCCCTCAACTTGAGTATAACCTTGGGCCACTAACCTAGCTTTATTCCTAATGACATTTTCGGACTCATCCATCTTGTTTCTAAAGATCCACTTAGTACCAATTATTGGTCTATCGTGGGGCCTAGGAACAAGGTGCCAAACTTGGTTGCGCTCAAATTGATTGAGTTCCTCTTGCATGGCTAGCAACCAATATGAGTCCGCCTCGGCTTCGAGGATGCTTTTGGGTTCAAAATGAGAAATGAAAGTAAAGTTACCACATAAGTCATGGAGTTTGGAGCGAGTTGTTACCCCTTTAGAGACATCACCTAAGATGAGTTCCTTGGGATGGTTTGTAGCGTATCTCCTATCTTTAGGAAGCGGTTGAGAGCTTTCCTCTTTATCCTCTTGAACATCACCAATAGGTTCTTGCTTTTCTTCTTGAGCGGGTGAGTCCTTCAAGGATAGTCTCTCCATGTCTTCACCTAATGGGTCAATCTCTACAACATTCTCAACAACCACATTAGATTCTTCAAATTTAACATGCATGAATTCTTCAATGGTAAGTGAAGATCTATTGAATACTCTATAAGATTTGCTAGTTGTAGAATATCCAACAAAGATTGCTTCATAAGCCTTAGCATCAAATTTACCCAAGTTATCTTTAGTATTTAAAACAAAACACTTGCATCCAAAAACTTTAAAATATGCAACATTTGGTTTTCTAGAATGATACATTTCAAAAGATGTTTTGGAAGAATTTTTACACAAATAAATACGATTTGAAATATAGCATGCGGTGTTTACGGCCTCGGCCCATAAATATTGAGGGAGGTCATATTCACTAATCATGGTCCTAACCATCTCTTGAAGTGTTCTATTTTTCCTTTCTACAACTCCATTTTGTTGTGGAGTTCTAGGACATGACATTTCATGCTTGATTCCTTTTTCATCACAATAAGTCATGAAGAGTTGGTTAACAAACTCACCACCTCTATCACTCCTTATTTTCAAAATCGAAAAGCCTTTTTCTTTTTCAACCCTTTTTCAAAAAATCTTGAAATGAGAAAAAGTTTGATCTTTGTGTTCCAAAAAGAAAACCCAAGTGAATCGGGAAAAATCATCAACTAAAACAAATGCAAATCTACTACCATTTAAGCTCTTAGTTTTAGCTGGTCCAAAAAGATCCATATGAATTAATTCTAATGATCTAGTTGACATGATATCCTTGATTGGTTTGAAAGAAGACTTGGTTTGTTTCCCAAGTTGGCACGCACCACAAATGCGGTCTTTCTCAAACTTCAAGCAAGGTATACCCTTCACCAATTCCTTAGAATTAATCTTAGAAAGATGATCAAAAGATGCATGTCCTAATCTTCTATGCCAAAGCCAAGAATTTTCATCAAAAGCATTCAAACATTTAGTAAAACAATCTAAATTAAGCATGTCAATGATATAAACATTATTGTCACGAAAACCGGTGAGAATACAATCATTGGTTTTAACATCAAAAATCTTGCAAGAAGAATCATCAAAAACAACTTTAAGTCCACGGTCACAAAGTTGACTAATACTAAGCAAGTTATGCTTCAGACCATCAATAAGAACTACATTTTCTATAATAGGAGATGCACCAATTTGAATGTTACCTATACCGATGATGTTCCCCTTGGAGTCATCCCCGAAGGTGACGGTGTCACTTCCATGTACCTTGATAGGGTTGTAAAGTTGTTGATATCCCATGTCATGTGTCTTGAACAACCACTATCAAGGTACCACCGCTCCCTACGTCTTGGAGCCTTGGTGTGTACCTACATCAAATAATTTAGGACTTGATTTTGGTACCCACATTTTCTTGGGTCCTAAAGTGTTAGTGTCATGAACCCATACAAGATTATTTGTTCTATTAACTTGGTCATAACAAAACTTAGCCAAATGTCCATTTTTACCACAATAAGTACATCTTACACTCTACCATATTTAAAAGCATAGTGAGTGTGTGACTTGTGAGCATGTGTGGATTTAGCATGAGTGTTGTGTGTAGTGTGAGCATGAAGAATTTTGACATGAGAAGCTTTAGCATGAGAGGTGTGCTTTTTAGAAAACATTTCTTCAAGTTTCTTAGTGTTAAAAGTACAATCCTTCAAAACCTTTTCAAAATCAACGATTCTAGTTTTTAAAGAAGAAATTTCTTTTTCATCAATCTTAGGAAATTTTGCTTTACATGCAACTTTGTAAGCACTAAATTCATTTTGAGTAGAAATGAGATTGGAAGAAATTTCATCTTTTTCTCTAGAAACAATAGCAAGTTGATTTTTGAGAAAAGCAACTTCCTTTTCCAATTTAGAGCATTCAATCTTTTTATTATCATAGGTTTCGAAGAGTTCAACAAAAGCATGTACAAGAACCTCTTTACTTAATTCATCTTCTTCATCAAGAGGTTATGGGGTTACCTTTGGTGTGTTTGCCATGAAACACATGTTCGCCGTGTCCACCTCATCTTCGGATTCGCTTTCCGAATCCCATGTCGCTTTGTAAGCTTTCTTTTCGACCGGGTTCTTTGGCTTGAAGGAGGAAGTCATCTTCTTCTTGAAATCTGGGCAATCCGCCATGATGTGTTCGGGCTTTCGGCAATTATAGCAAATGATTCTTCTCTCCTCTTTTCCTTCAAACTTCCTTCTAAAGTTGAGCTTGTTCCTCCGGTACATCCTCTTCACGTTTCGCACAAGGAGGGAGAGCTCCGCATCTTCTTCTTCATCTTCTTCATCGTCATCAAGAGTGGATGAAGACTTGAAAGCAATGGATTTCTTCTTTTGAGGAGCGACATCTTCTCTTGCCTTCTTTTCCATTTCATGAGTCTTCAAGTTGCCGATGAGACTAATGAGATCCATTTCGTCCTTGTCATTCAATTCTTTCAAGGTGGTGGCTTTTATCTCCCATGAAGAAGGAAGAGCCCGAATCACTTTTTGCACCTTTAGGTCATTGGAGATATCATCACCTAAAGAGGAAAGAGCATTAGTGATTTTAGTAAACCTTGTAATCATGCAATCAATAGATTCATCATCAATCATTTTAAAAGATTCATATTGGAACCTCAAGAGATCTATCTTAGCTCTCTTGACTTGTGATGTCCCCTCGTGTGTGACCAACAAAATCTCATAGGCGGATTGGCAATGAATTACCCGTGTAAGGTCATCCTCATTCAAGGCGGTTAGGAGGGAGTTTTGGGCCTTTGAGTTAGCCTCATACTCTCTAAAGGTAAATTCGGTCCATGTGCTTTCATCACTATCGGGTACAATATAGGGTTTGGTCAATGATTTAGCAACTAGGCTACCTAAAGATTGTAAGAAAATAGTCATCCTAACCTTCCAAATAGGGAAATTAAGTCCATCAAATTTAGGAGGGGTTTTGATGTTATCGGTCATGTTTACTAGTGAATGAATGGATGAATGCAAATGTTGATTAGCAAATTTTAAGGATCTCTCTAAGGATGTTAAGCCAAATCTAGAGTCCAAGCTCTGATACCAATTGAAAATCACCTAGAGGGGGGGTGAATAGGTAATAATGCTAATCAATGCACAATTAAAAATATATGATGCAACAAACTCACAAAGCAAGTGAATATAGCAATGAATGTACAGAGCAAGTAATAAGAGCAATGAAAGTAGAGCAAGAAATAAGAGCAAGTAAACCAAACGCAAACACCGAGAATTTTTCCGAGGTTCGAGCACCCAGCTCTACGTCCCCGCCTTCCCCAGAAGGATTTCTAACCACTATAACTTCACAAAGATATTACAAATACACCGGAGTACCCAACTCCACAATCTCAAGTACAAGTTCTCTCTTGGTGATCAAAAGACCACAAACTCTCTTTTGCAAAACTCTCTTCCCTTACAAAAATCCTTGTAGAACAATGAGTAGGAATGAAGCTCTTGTGTGTAAGGAGAAAAGAAAAAGAAATCAGAGAGTTCTTGAATACACTTCAGAAAATGAGAGAGAATTTCAGCACAAAAACCAAGAAACCAAACTCTTTTGAATGCCTTAAACTTTTGAAACTTTTGCAAATTTTTCTTGTAATCCAACCTCTCCCTAAACACCCCTATTTATAGTAGAGGGCTAGGGTTAAAGGATAAAACTCACTTAAGGCTAATTAGGAAGTATTAGGATCAGTAAATATCATTTAAACCCTTTTTAGAAAGAAAAAGACAAAAATAAAACAGCTCAGAAAACTAGCCGTTACTGTTCAAACGGCTCTCTCGGTCGACCGGGCGGTCGACCGAAGTACAAAATAAAGAGCCGTTGCCGGCTCTCGGTCGACCGCTAGGTCGACCGAAAAATACAGAGAGTAAACGACTTACAGTCAGGCAGGTTTCGGTCGACCGCCCGGTCGACCGTGAAACGTGCACACGGATACGCACCTGCTGCCAGAACCTCGGTCGACTGGGACGGTCGACCGACTTGACCTGTCACAGGGTAGGTCGGCCGGCCGGTCGACCGGCTCAGGTCAAAAGTCAAAAACTAAAACAGAATTTTGAAGGAGATTTGAAATCTAACAAAATAGTTTTGATTTGAAACATGTATAATACCCAAAATTTAGTTTATAAACTAGAGGCTTTAAATTAAAATAATTATTACATATTTATAGGGGATATTCTTGGAAATGATATGTGCGCAAAAATGTGTGTGAAAGAGCTTCAAACCTATTCACTATTCTTTAACAAAACTATAAAACTAGGAACAAATCTAATGAAGTCTCTTGAGCAATTTTGAGCCATGCAATGACTTACTAGAGCCTTCTCTTCTATGTTCCTTCCTTGATGTGCAAAACGCCTTCTTTACTTCATGAACCTAGAAGTTCTTGCAATAGCCTCCAAATATGGTACTAACCTGAAACTTATCTTAAACAAACTAATTAGTACCAAATAGCTCTTATTTATTTTGTTATCATCAAAACTCTAAACAAATGGAGAGTGTAACCTTTTGGGCTAACAAGATGAAGTTAAGAAAAGCTGTTGGCCTGGATGGAATTCCTATTGAGGTATGGAGATGCTTAGGAGAGGTGGGCGTGAGATGGCTGACAAACCTCTTTAATATGATCTGACTAACTAAAAAGATGCCAAATGAATGGAGGAAGAGTACCTTAGTACCTCTCTATAAGAACAAGGATGATATCTAGAGTTGTTCAAACTGTCGTGGAATAAAACTCATGTGTCACACCATGAAGCTTTGGAAAAGGGTAATTGAACATATGTTAAGACGGAATGTTACAATATCAGAGAACCAGTTTGGGTTCATGTCGGGGCGATCGACGACAGAGGCTATTCATTTGCTTTGTCAACTTATAGAGAAAATTCGAGAGAGGAAGAGAAATCTGCATATGGTCTTTATTGATTTAGAAAAAAAAGCTTATGATAAGGTGCCAAGAGAGGTATTATGGTGGACATTGATGAAAACGGGAGTCCCCATCAAATATATTGACATAATCAAGGATATGTATGATGGAATAGTGGCAAATGTCAGAACTTGTTGAGGTATAACAAGTGATTTTTCTATCACAATTGGATTGCATCAAGGATCTGCATTGAGTCCATTCTTATTTGTCATAGTGATGGATGAGCTTACTAGAGCTATTCAGGATGAGATACTATGATGTATGTTGTTTGCTGATGATGTTGTCCTAGTCGATGAGAAGAAAGCTGGGGTAAATGCCAAATTAGAGTTATGGAGGCAAACTATAGAATCTCGAGGTTTTAAATTAGACCAAAACAGAGTATATGGAGTGTAAATTCAGTAAACAGGGAATCCGAGATTATAGTATTGTGAGACTAGATAGATAAGAAATACCGATGAGCAGTCATTTTAAGTACTTGGGTTCTATTATCCAAAAGGATGGGAGATCGATAGTGATGTCAACCATAGGATCCAAGCCGGCTGGTTGAAATGGAGGAGTGCAACAGGAGTTTTATCTGTTGGCCCAAAGGCCCGTCACTCTAGTTTTGATGATGATTAACTCATGTAGTTATAGTATTAATGATCTTGTGCTTAATTGTTTCAAATAGTTGATCGAGATCTTAGTAAGTGATTAGCTTCAACAAAAGAGTTTTGGTGCTAACACATGTAGATTCAAGAGATCACGCGTCAAGATCTCATCTAGCACTCGGTTGGAGTCAAGCTCGTTAGATCACGTTTGGATCGAGTCAGCTTGGAGACAAGAAGACTTCGGTTTGTGTTTAGTTTAGTATGTTTAGATCTTATGTAAAGGTAGATAGTGTTGATATGCTCAAGTTCACACACACAAGTTTGATATGTTTGGTTCTTCGTTTAACTAGTTTTGGATTTCATGAACATAGATATATATCTTATATGTATATTGGATTCTATCTATATACAATATGCTTCAAAGTTGTTTCAATATCATGTTTTTGTATTTATACAAGTTTTGGAGAAAACGGTTTTCCATTTCAAATTTTGGTTTTTGGAAAATGCAATTTTTCTTTAAAGGCTAAATTTCAATATCACAAAATTAGTTCAAACAGTTTGTAATATGTGTTGAATTTTGGTCACACATATTTGTTATTCAAAGATATTATAAGAACTTATTTTTATGGAATTTATGTATATTTATGGGATTTATTTGGTATTAAATAACCTTACTTTCAAATCCCAGATTTTCAGCCTGACTGCACTGGCGGTCGACCGGACGGTCGACCGGACTAGTGGTCGATCGATCGGAGCAGTCGACCGATGTGCACAAATGTGCATAGCCAGTTTTGGCTAGTGGACCGGTCGACCGGGGGGGGTCAACCGTCCAGAGAGCTTTGCTCTCTGGATCTGGCCCCGGTCGACCGACCAGAGAGCTCTGTGTCAGGTTCTGGCCCCGGTCGACCGGGCGGTCTACCGATGGCTCAACGATCAGAAAAATGACCGTTGGGCTGCCGTCCGGAAGGGAAAATTTGGCCTTTCTAGATTGCCAACGGCTAGTTTTTGGAATGGGTTATAAATACCCATCCCTTTGGGCTGATTTCATCAAGAATTTTAAGAGAAAATTTTTCCATCTTCATAAGTGTTTGAGCAACAAGTTTTCAAAAGTTTTTGGGCTAAAAGATTTATCTTTATTTTGTTTTCAAGGGTTGGAAAATTTAAAGAAAAATAGAGTATTTGGGATATTGGTTTTGAGCTTCATTTCTATCTTATTCTAGTTATTTTCCCAAGTATTTTTCTTTGTGATTTGTTTTCCAAACACCTTGTTTTTCTCACACTTGAGCTATCATCTCTATCCTATCTATAGGATCTTTGTTTTGTGGGAAAATTGGTTTGTGATTATTGAGACCACCAAGTGTTGTATATCTCTTTGCTTTGAGTTTGTGGTTGTCCCTCTAAGTGTAGAGGTGATTGTGTTTGTTGGTATCCCTCTAAGTGTAGAGGTGATTGAGGTTGTAGTGTTGGCTTGGTGCCTTATCCCTCTAGTGAGAGGTGATAGTTGTTTTGGCTTTGTGCCTTACCTCTTGTGTAGAGGTTGTGTTGTTGGAGAGAGGAGTTGAGTACTCCTAGTTTGAATTTGCCAAATCCTCAGTGGAGATTCCCTGTGTGGGAAGTCCTGTGTGGATGTATAGTGAAAACCTTCTGTGTGAAGGCGGGGACATAGAGCAGTGGCTCGAACCTCGAAACATATCTTGGTGTTTGTGATTGATCCACTATCTCTAAACTCTCTCTTATATACCTTGCATTGTTTCATATTGTTCATATCATACATATTTGCTTGGTATTATTTGTGTGTGCCCATACTTGTGTTGAACCAAGAGAGTTTCAAATACACCTCAACTCTTATTTAGAGGAATCTAGAGGAGTTAGTCCAGAGCCTTTCACCGGGAATTCGGCTATACCCTTTGGTTACACTAAGTGTGTTGCAATTAGTTTTTAATTTCGCATCATTTGTCATTAGATTAGCCTTATACCTATTCACCCCCCTCTAGGTGTATTTTCATTATGTGATCGTAACATTCCATTATGGCTGAAGGGAAAGTTTTATCGGACTGCTATTAAGCCAGCTTTGTTATATGGCACAGAATGTTGGGCGATAAAGAGACATCATGTCAAGAAAATGAGTGTAGAAGAGATGCACATGCTTCGTTGGATATGTGGTAACATGCGGAGAGATAAGGTGAGAAATGAGGATATTCGTACTAAGATATGTGTAGCCTCTTTAGAAGAGAAGATTAGAGAAAATCGCCTACGATGGTTTAATCATGTGCGACGTAGACCTACTGTAGCACCCCGTTCCCGGGATACGTACCCAGATACACGTCCCAAAATTTTTCGACCGTATTGTTCAATTTTCCTCCAGTATGTATTTTTGGGTTGTGATTGCTTACATCATTGAGTATCGGATCTAGATTCTCAGACCTAGAGTAAGTCCTGACCCGGACCGGGAACCCGATACTAACTTGCTGCCCGATTTGACTTTCTGGTAGTCTGATTTGACCGATTTCAGTTTCAGAGACATTTTCTAATATTTTAGATTTTTCATGATTTTCTGAAATTTTCTAGAATTTTTCTGCAAAATCTCCAAAACCGGTGGGTCGGCATCGCTGACTGATTCCCAGATTTTTAGTTTTTCAAACGGGATTGAATTTTCAAAAGAGGCTTTTATGGTACTTCTTAGAATTTCATTTTCTATCTAAAACCATTTTTTGGGATTTTTCTAAATTTATCAAAATTTCACCGATTCTGGTGCCGACCAGTATCGCCGGAAAATTTCAGGATTTCTAATTTGAAAACTACATTGAATTTCTCAAATCCGATTTCATCGAGTATCTTAGAATAATATTTGCTATTTTTGAGAATTTTTCGGAACGTTTCTGAAACAATCAAATTTTTGCCTTATTAAAATAATAATATTTTTACCGACGATTTCTTTTCTTGCTTTTTCCTTCTTTACTCCCCTACTTTATACTTTCAGAAATTTTAATAAATAAATTATTTGATAATGAAATTTTTCTACTATTTTATTTTCTTTTTCCTTATTTTTTTCTTTTTCTTTAATTTCTTTCTTTTTCTTTCTTTTCTTTCTCCCCCCATTGACTTTTTCCCTGCTCCCTGCTCTGCTCCCTGCCAGCTGCTCGCTGCCTGCAAGCAGCTACCGCAGCCATCCCCCCAACCCAATTCCATCATCACTTTCCTTCAATTTCTCTATTAAAGCTTCCAATTTTCTTTTCCTTTTCATTTCAAAATCCAAAACCATCGCATCTCCTTCAATTAAACAAAATCAAACCTACCTACTCCTTCTTCTCCACCGTCGCCCCCACCATCACCACCACCGCCGTCGGCCGCCCTAGGCTGGCCGTCCACTCCCCCACACCTCCTATGTTGGCCCAAGAGGTTACACTCTCCAATTGTTTTGTGTTTTGATGATGACAAACCAAATTAGTGCTATTTGATACTAACAAGTTTGCTAAGATGAGTTTCAGGTCTTGTACCATGTTTAGAGACCATTCGCTTAGCTATTGCAAGAACTTCTAAGTTCCACAAAGCAAGGAAGGAAATTTGCTCATCAAGGAAGGATCATAGAAGAGAAGGCACTAGCAAGGCATTGGATGGCTCAAAGACGTGAAGATTGCTCAGAGGTCCTTAGGTTTTGTATTTTTAGTTTTATAGCTTGTTAAAGAATAGAGATTAGGTTTGAAGCTCAATCACACATGTTTTTGCGCATATACTATTTCTTAGTTTATTTCCTATAAAATATACAAAAATATTTTAGTACAAAATCTTTCTTCTACATATTTCTTTTTATGTTACATACTGAATTCCTGTTTAAAATAGTTTTGTTAAAAATATTTTTCTTCTCAAAATTCTGTCTTTATTTCGTTTTCTGACCTGATTCGGTCGACCGGCAGTCTACCGACAGTCGACCGAGTCTGTGTCAGACTGGTCCGGTCGACCGGACCAGTCGACCGAGGTCCTGGCAGAATGCACGTATCCGTGTGCATGTCTGTCGGTCGACCGGGGCAGTCGACCGATATTTATTTTTGAGTCACAGTTTGTATCAGTCGACCGGGTCGGTCGACCGATAACCTGTAACGGTCGGAATTTTGTACTACCGGTCGACCGGCCCGGTCGACCGATGTAGCCGTTTGAACAGTAACGGGCAGATTTTTAAGAGCTGTTTATTTTTGTCTTTTGTGTTTAAAATTCGTTTAAGGATATATTTTGATCTAATTACCTCCTAAACATCAGTAAATATGTTTTATCCCTAAACCCTAGCCCTCTCCTATAAATAGGGTGTTTGGGGAGAGATTGGTTACAACAACAATTATTGCTAAAAATTCAAAAGTTTAAGGCTTTCAAAGTTCTTGGTTTTTGAGCTAAATTCTCTCAATTTCTGAAGGGTTTTCAAAAGTTTTTCTCTGATTTCAATTTCTTTTCCTTACACACAAAAGAGCTTCATTCCTACTCAATATTCTCTAAGGACCTTTGTAAGGGAAGAGATATTTGAAAGAGAGAGTTTGTGGTCTTTTGACTACCAAGGAAATTACTTGTACTGAGATTGTGGAGTTGGATACTCCATTGTAATTGAGATCTTTGTGATAGTGGAAGTACCTAGAATCCTTCTGGGGAAGGCGGGGAGTAGAGCTGGGTGCTCGAACCTCGATAACATATCCTTATGTTTGCGATTGGTTTACATTCTTGCATTCCTTACTCTACTTTGATTGCACTTATTACTTGCTCATCATATTCATTGTCATACTTGCTTGCATTCATCTTGTGACTCTTGCTTGGTGATTGTTGTAGCTTTAATTTTTTAAATTGCCCTTTGATTAGCGTCATCACCTATTCACCCCCCCTCTAGGTGATTTTTCAATTGGTATCAGAGCTTGGACTCTAGGTTTGGCTTAACATCCATAGAGAGATCCTTAAAATATTGCTAATCAACATTTTCATTTCATTCATTCATCACTAGTAAACATGGCCGACAACATTAAATCCCCACCTAAATTTGATGGCCTAAATTTCCCAATTTGGAAGGTTAGGATGACTATATTTTTGCAATCTTTGGGTAGCTTAGTGGCCAAGTCCTTGACTAAACCCTATGTAGCACCCGATGGTGATGAGAGCACTTGGACTGACTTCAACTTTAGAGAATATGAGGCTAACTCCAAAGCCCAAAACTCCCTATTAACCGCCTTGAATGAGGATGACCTTACACGGGTAATTCATTGCCAATCCGCCTATGAGATTTGGCAACACTTATTGGTCACACATGAAGGGACTTCACAAGTCAAGAGAGCTAAGATAGATCTCTTGAGGTCTCAATATGAATCATTTAAAATGCTAGATGATGAATCCATTGATTGTATGATTACTCGTTTCACTAAAATTACAAATGGTCTTTCTTCATTAGGTGACGTCATCTCCAACGATCAAAAGGTGCGCAAAGTGATACGGGCTCTTCCTTCTTCATGGGAGATCAAGGCCACCACCTTAAAGGAGTTGAACGACAAGGACGAGATGGACATCATTAGTCTCATTGGGAACCTAAAGACCCATGAGATGGAGAAGAAGGCAAGAGAAGAAGCCACTACTTCAAAGAAGAAATCCATAGCCTTCAAGACTTCATCCACCAATGATGACGATGAAGATGACGAAGAAGAAGATGAGGAGCTAACTCTACTTGTGCGGAATGTCAAGAGGTTGTACCGAAAGAACAAGTTCAACTTCCGGAGAAAATTCGAAGGCAAAGAGGAGCGGAAGATCATATGCTACAATTGCCGCAAACCCGGACATATCATGGCGGATTGTCCGGAGTTCAAGAAGAAAATGACTTCCTCCTTTAAGCCAAAGAAGCCGGAGGAAAAGAAAGCCTACAAAGCTACATGGGATTCGGAAAGCGAGTCCGAAGAGGAGGTGGATCAAGCTAACATGTGTTTCATGGCAAACACACCCAAGGTAACCTCTCAATCCCTTGATGATGAAGATGATGATGTAAGTAAGGAAGTTCTTGTACATGCATTTGTAGAACTTTCTGAAACTTATGATAACAAGAAACTTGAATGTTTAAAATTACAAAAAGAAGTTGCTTTTCTTAAGAATCAACTTGCCATTGTTTCTAAAGAAAAAGATGATATTTCTTCTAATTTCATTTCCATGCAAAAAGAATTTTGTGCCTACAAGAGTACTTGTAAGGCAAAATCTCCTATTATTGATGAAAAAGAAATTTCTTCTTTTAAATCAAAAATGAATGACTTTGAAAAAGTTTTAAAAGATTGTGCCTTTAATACTAGGAAACTTGAAGAAAAATTTTCTAAAAAGCACACATCTCATGCTAAGATTCCTCATGCTCACAAATCACACACTCATTATGCTTTTAAATATGGTAGAGTGTATAGATGCACATATTGTGGCAAAAATGGACATTTAGCTAAGTTTTGCTATGATCAACTAAATAGAACAAATAATCTTGTTTGGGTTCATGACACTAACCCTAGAGGACCCAAGAAAATGTGGGTACCAAAATCAAGTCTTAAATTTGATGTAGGTACACACCAAAGCTCCAAGACGTAGGGAGCGGTGGTACCTTGATAGTGGTTGTTCAAGACACATGACATGGGACATCAACAACTTCACAACCCTATCAAGGTACATGGAAGGTGGCACCGTCACCTTCGGGGATGACTCCAAAGGAACTATCATCGGTATAGGTAACATTCAAATTGGTGCATCTCCTATTATTGAGAATGTTGTTTTAGTAGATGGTTTGAAACATAATTTGCTTAGCATTAGCCAACTTTGTGACCGTGGACTTAAAGTTGTATTTGATGATACTTCTTGCAAGATTTTTGATGTTAAATCCGATATTTGTATTCTCACCAGTTTTCGTGATAATAATGTTTATATTATTGACATGCTCAATTTAGATTGTTCTACTAAATGCTTGAATGCTTTTGATGAAAATTCTTGGCTTTGGCATAGAAGACTAGGACATGCATCTTTTGACCATATTTCTAGGATTAATTCAAAGGAATTGGTGAAGGGTATACCTTGCTTGACTTTTGAGAAAGACCGCATTTGTAGTGTGTGCCAACTTGGGAAACAAACCAAGTCTTCTTTTAAACCAATCAAGGATATCATGTCAACTAGGCCTTTAGAATTAATTCATATGGATCTTTTTGGACCAACTAAAACTAAGAGTTTAAATGGAAGTAGATTTGCATTTGTTTTGGTTGATGATTTCTCCCGTTTTACTTGGGTTTTCTTTTTGCAAAATAAAGATCAAACTTTTTCTCATTTTAAGATTTTTCGAAAAAGAGTTGAAAAAGAAAAGGGTTTTCCGATTTTGAGAATAAGGAGTGATAGAGGTGGTGAGTTTATTAACCAACTCTTCATGACTTATTGTGATGAAAAGGGAATTAAGCATGAAACGTCTTGTCCTAGAACTCCACAACAAAATGGAGTTGTAAAAAGGAAAATAGAACACTTCAAGAGATGGCTAGGACAATGATAAGTGAATATAACCTCCCTCAATATTTATGGGCCGAGGCCGTAAACACCGCATGCTATATATCGAATCGTATTTATTTATGCAAAAATTCTTCAAAAACTTCTTTTGAAATGTATCATTCTAGAAAACCTAATGTTGCATATTTTAAAGTTTTTGGATGCAAGTGTTTTGTTTTGAATACTAAGGATAATTTGGGTAAATTTGATGCTAAGGCTTATGAGGCTATCTTTGTTGGATATTCCTCTACTAGCAAAGCATATAGAGTTTTCATTAGATCTTCTCAAACCATTGAAGAATCCATGCATGTTAAGTTTGAAGAATCTAATGTGTTTGTTGAGAATGTTGTAGAGTTTGAACCATTAGGTGAAGACATGGAGAGACTATCCTTGAAGGACTCACCCGCTCAAGAAGAAAAGCTAGATCCTATTGGTGAAGTTCAAGAGGATAAGGAGGAAAGCACTCAACCGCTTCCTAAAGGTTGGAGATACGCTACAAATCATCCTAAGGAGCTCATCTTGGGTGATGCATCTAAAGGAGTCACAACGCGCTCCAAACTCCATGACCTATGTGGTAACTTTGCTTTCATTTCTCATTTTGAACCCAAAGGCATTCTCGAAGCCGAGACGGACCCATATTGGTTGCTTGCCATGCAAGAGGAACTCAATCAATTTGAGCGCAACCAAGTTTGGCACCTTGTTCCTAAGCCCCACGATAGACCAATAATTGGTACTAAGTGGATCTTTAGAAACAAGATGGATGAGTCCGGAAATGTCATTAGGAATAAAGCTAGGTTAGTGGCCCAAGGTTACACTCAAGTTGAGGGAATTGACTTTGAGGAGACCTTTGCACCCGTAGCACGGCTTGAAGCCATACGGATGGCACTAGCTTTTGCATGCTTTAAAAATTTTAAACTTTTTCAAATGGATGTGAAAAGTGCATTTTTGAATGGTTTTATTAATGAAGAAGTTTATGTTGCTCAACCTCCCGGTTTTGTTGATCATGTTCATCCCGATTTTGTTTTTAAACTTGATAAAGCTTTGTATGGATTGAAACAAGCTCCAAGAGCTTGGTATGAAAGGCTTTCTAGTTTTCTCATCTCAAATGATTTTATTAAAGGCAAAGTAGACACAACTCTTTTTACTAAGCATGTTGATAATGATATTTTAATTGTGCAAATTTATGTTGATGATATAATTTTTGGATCTACTAATGAGCTTTTGTGCAAGGATTTTGTGAAGGTAATGCAACTAGAATTTGAAATGTCTTCCATGGGTGAGCTCAATTTCTTCCTTGGACTCCAAATCAAGCAATTGTAAGACGGAACCTTCATTAACCAAGCCAAGTACGCAAAGAAGCTAGTAAAGAAGTTTGGGCTTGAAGGATCAAAGGCTTGCAACACTCCAATGGCAACTACAACCAAGCTTGATAAGGACGAACAAGGTAAAAATGTTGATATTAAATTATATAGAAGCATGATAGGAAGTCTTTTATATTTGACGGCAAGTAGGCCGGATATCATGTTTAGTGTGTGTCTTTGTGCTAGATTTCAATCGTGTCCTAAAGAGTCTCATCTTATTGCGGTAAAACGCATTATTCGTTATATTAAGGGCACTATTGGAATGGGTCTTTGGTATCCGAAAACTATAGATTTTTCAATGACTAGTTATTCGGATGCCGACTATGCGGGTTGTAGGGTAGATAGAAAGAGTACTAGTGGGACATGTCAATTTCTTGGTAATTGTCTTGTTTCATGGTCCTCTAGGAAACAAAATTCCGTAGCTCTCTCAACCGCCGAGGCGGAGTATGTTGCCGCGGGGGCTTGTTGTGCACAAGTCCTTTGGATGAAACATACTCTCCTTGATTTTGATTTGCACTTTGATCATATAAAAATATTTTGTGATAATACTAGTACTATACACATGACCAAAAATGCAAATCAACATAGTAAGACCAAGCACATTGAGATTAGATATCACTTTCTTAGAGATCATTTTGAGAAAGGTGATATAGATATTGATTATGTTTCCACGGATTTACAACTAGCCGATATTTTCACTAAACCTCTTGATTTTGCTAGATTTTCATTTATTTGTGGAGAACTTAATGTTTGTATTATTGAATAAACATGTTTTTCATAACCCTTTTTGATGTATGACAAAAAGGGGGAGAATAAGTTTACATGGACAAAAATAAGTTCATTTGGTCTTGGTTCCATATGAATTTATATGTTTTATGAATTTTTGTGTTTTAAATAAATTCTTGTGTTTTAGTTGTTTTTGGTATTTTTGGTATCAAGAGCAATTTTTGTGTTTTATATATTGTGTTTTATATATTTGTTTTAATTGGTTTCAATAATTGGTGCATCATTTCAATTATTGGTATCTAGAGCATATTCTTGTGTTTTATGTATAGCATAATTTGAGGGGGAGTTTTCTCCTACCCTATATTTTTGTTAATAGCCTATTTGTTTTGTCATCATCAAAAAGGGGGAGATTGTTGGCCCAAGAGGTTACACTCTCCAATTGTTTTGTGTTTTGATGATGACAAACCAAATTAGTGCTATTTGATACTAACAAGTTTGCTAAGATGAGTTTCAGGTCTTGTACCATGTTTAGAGACCATTCGCTTAGCTATTGCAAGAACTTCTAAGTTCCACAAAGCAAGGAAGGAAATTTGCTCATCAAGGAAGGATCATAGAAGAGAAGGCACTAGCAAGGCATTGGATGGCTCAAAGACGTGAAGATTGCTCAGAGGTCCTTAGGTTTTGTATTTTTAGTTTTATAGCTTGTTAAAGAATAGAGATTAGGTTTGAAGCTCAATCACACACGTTTTTGCGCATATACTATTTCTTAGTTTATTTCCTATAAAATATACAAAAATATTTTAGTACAAAATCTTTCTTCTACATATTTCTTTTTATGTTACATACTGAATTCCTGTTTAAAATAGTTTTGTTAAAAATATTTTTCTTCTCAAAATTCTGTCTTTATTTCGTTTTCTGACCTGATCCGGTCGACCGGCAGTCTACCGACAGTCGACCGAGTCTGTGTCAGGCTGGTCCGGTCGACCGGACCAGTCGACCGAGGTCCTGGCAGAATGCTCGTATCCGTGTGCATGTCTGTCGGTCGACCGGGGCAGTCGACCGATATTTATTTTTGAGTCACAGTTTGTATCAGTCGACCGGGTCGGTCGACCGATAACCTGTAACGGTCGGAATTTTGTACTACCGGTCGACCGGCCCGGTCGACCGATGTAGCCGTTTGAACAGTAACGGGCAGATTTTTAAGAGCTGTTTATTTTTGTCTTTTGTGTTTAAAAATTCGTTTAAGGATATATTTTGATCTAATTACCTCCTAAACATCAGTAAATATGTTTTATCCCTAAACCCTAGCCCTCTCCTATAAATAGGGGTGTTTGGGGAGAGATTGGTTACAACAACAATTATTGCTAAAAATTCAAAAGTTTAAGGCTTTCAAAGTTCTTGGTTTTTGAGCTAAATTCTCTCAATTTCTGAAGGGTTTTCAAAAGTTTTTCTCTGATTTCAATTTCTTTTCCTTACACACAAAAGAGCTTCATTCCTACTCAATATTCTCTAAGGACCTTTGTAAGGGAAGAGATATTTGAAAGAGAGAGTTTGTGGTCTTTTGACTACCAAGGAATTACTTGTACTGAGATTGTGGAGTTGGATACTCCATTGTAATTGAGATCTTTGTGATAGTGGAAGTAGCTAAAATCCTTCTGGGAAGGGGGGGAGTAGAGCTGGGTGCTCGAACCTCGATAACATATCCTTGTGTTTGCGATTGGTTTACATTCTTGCATTCCTTACTCTACTTTGCTTGCACTTATTACTTGCTCATCATATTCATTGTCATACTTGCTTGCATTCATCTTGTGACTCTTGCTTGGTGATTGTTGTAGCTTTAATTTTTTAAATTGCCCTTTGATTAGCATCATCACCTATTCACCCCCCCTCTAGGTGATTTTTCATCCTATCCACTCCACCACCTCCTTCAACCTCCAACAACCTTCCACCATCTCCAATTTCACCATAACCCATCACCACCACCTCCCTTCCTCCTCCAAAACTCACCACCACCTCCACCAGTGATAGGTAGTAAAAAGTGCATATTTATCACTACATTTACTATCACATTTTCATATTTATTCCTATAATTTTGCACTATTACTAATGTTTTATTATTTATTGTGTGCAGGCCTTGAGTAATAAAAAATAAAGAAATAAAAGCCCAAAAGAAGCCCAAAAAGCCCATGTGCAAGCCCATGTGCAAAATTTGCAATTACTAAAAGAAAAGGAAGGGATAGACTTCTACTAAATCCTAATTGCTTGCAGGACAAGGCTATAAATAAGGGGAGAAGAGTGCAAGGATTACAAATTCGTTTTAAAAGATTTGGAAGATTTGAATTTAGGGTAACTTGCTTCCCAAGTTATCTCGAATTTTCAAAATAAAGAGCAGATATACAACTTCTAAAAGGATAGACCCAGATGGACGGACCAGAGGATGCCACGCGAGAAAGCGCGTGGCATTTGGCTACAATAGTGCCGCGGAAACGCGGCAAATTTCCCGTTTCCGCGGCAATCCAGAGGCAATTGGCGATGCGTTTTCGTTGAGGAGTTGTACTGGGACTCTACTTCCTATATCTCCTATAAATACCCCTACAGAGCAACAAAGCCGCGTTTTCGCGGCTTGGTTGGGGAGTTAGGGGGAGCGTTTGCTCCCCCGATCTCACCGGGATCCTCCTCGTGTGGGTTATGCCTATAAAAAGCCAGTACTTGCACTGAAAATGGGACGACCATGCAGAGATAGAATTTAGCCTAGTTTTCATTTCTTGTAGTTTAGGTTTTTCTTTTCTTTTTATGTAATTTGTATGTAAGCTTAGGTTAAATGAAGATTCATGTAAGTAAGAGAGAGAGGCTTATGTTGAGAGTGACACCGATGTACCCTCCTCCTTTCTTCCATCGTTTCAAGCAATAAAAGGTAATTTGTTTATGTTCGTATTTTCTTTTGTTTTCTTCTTCCTCTTTCTACTTTACCTCTTTTGATTTTGATGAGCTTGCAAGTGAATCCAGAAGTATAAGTATACAAAAGCCTTTGTGAGTGCCAACGATACTTCATGAAGACGTTCTCCTCCTCAAGATCGTATCACTTCATTCTTGCAAGGCTTGATGATATAATGTGAACATGGACTGAGCTCGATCTTATGACCTATGCGTTGAACGCCTCCAAAGCAAGGTAGAACATGTAAGGTTCCAGGTAAGTCATCAACCAAACTAGGTGAGTACTTCTTTATCTTCTTTCTTCACTTTTTTTTTTCTTAGTTTAGATCACCAACACCCACTTCCTCCATCACTCCTTTTCACTTCTTTATAAATTATCATTTGTACATAGTCGCTTTCTAATTCTCTCCACTTTCTTCATTCTACCATTTCCTTTCTAACTTTAACATAACTCTTTTTTCATTTTTATTTCTTTAAACAAAGAAGAACTTTCGTTTTTCTTCATAAAGATTTCAATAAAAAACCTTGAACGCTTCTATCGCTAACCCTCCTTGTGGATCACGACCCGCATAGCCACTTGCTATAGCGGTAAGAATTGAGCACTTGCACATCTTTATTCTTAAATCTGAAATTCTTTATTTTGTGTGCAGGTAAAGCTTCAATTAAATTTTGGCGCCGTTACCGGGGAGGGACGGTAAGTATTCTCTAAAAAAAAAACTAATTATTGATTTATTTATTATTTTGTTTGCAGGATCAGAGAACAGGAAATATAACTACAACAAAGGACATATAGCAACTCTGTGCCTCTGCCCTCGAAGGCAGAGCAGCAGAGCCTACTACAGAGCCGCGTTTGCGCGACAATTGCCGCGTTTGCGCGGCCTGAGTAGTGAACTACTCATTGTGTTTTCTGCAGGTTGCTAGAAATTTAAGTTAGACTTGCTGTTCTATTAAGTTTTCTCTGTAATCACCCTGCACACTGCTAATTAATTAACAGTAACCTATTTGTTGGAAGAAAAAAAATTTAGACTCTTGCATATAGGCACGTGTCTATTTAATTTTTTTAATTTCTGTTGAAGAGTGCTGGAGATAAGGTACGTTCGCATTGCATATAGACTAGGAAGCACCCTTGGCTGATTTACTGCTTTTGAGTGAATATTTGTCTATTGCTTTACACGTGCACTAAATTGACTTAAGGGCTTGTCCTATAAATAAGATAAGGTGGGGATTTCATCACTTTTCCTTGGCCCACAAACAATCTACTCACTCACTAACCCAAGCCTAACTAAAAATGAGTAGACGTTGGCCCTAGGGATATCTCGGACTCAATTAGAAGATTATCCTAATGGGAAACGGTGTTGGAATTTGACTCCTGCCAAATCAGTGTCTATGAAGGGATTGAGGGGCGAAAGCCCGAAGATTGGTGGTTATTTAATTAAGGAAAGTCTTTGACGGAGAACCTCCCACCAATCTTACCCTGACCTGGCTGATTAACTTGTGGTCAAAGTCTGCATTATACCTCCCGTGGATAGTCTAACCAGTTAGGAGTCGTCTAAGTCATAGGTCTACCCTAACTTAGGTTAGAATTTTTTTTTTCTTTTTTGTTTGTTTGTGTTTGTATTGTGTGATATGGCTTATAACAACAACATTTTCAATTTTAATCCATATTGCACACCAACCTCTTTTTCAGATATTACCAACCCGGCACATCCTAACTTTAACCAACCTAGTGAGCCGGAATGGTCTTATCCGAATGAATATAACCCATGCCCCCATCTAATGACCATAATTTCCATAACAATTTCAACTCTTCACAGAGTCCATGGGGTTTCGCTTCCCCCGAGTCCAATCTTCAACCAACTTGTCCTCCTTATCCACCTTGTCCACAATATTTCCAAGATTCATACTCAGATCCACCAGTTCAAAATAGAAAACCATCTATCTTGGAAATGATGAGTATGCATGAGTCCAAGCAACAATCACCATCAATCTTGGACATGATGATGCGTGAGTCCAAGCAACAATCATAGAATCTGATCGACTCACAATTTCATCACGATTGTCCCAACAACACTTCCTCTTTTCAAGTCCAATCACACCAAAATGATGCACCAATCGACTATGAAAGATGCTTGAAGCCATGACTCAGGCTAGAATTGCTCATGATCATGAAATAGATATGGTGGTTCAAACTTTACGTTCTCACCGTTCGGCCATTTCTGATGTCGCTAACCATTCTGTTAGAGCCGACGAGTCAAGTTGCTTTGAAAAACAAGATTCTATTTCAGTACAATCATTTGAACTTGCCCAAACTCCAAATTTTGAAAATGACATTGACAATTTGGCAAGTTATTCACTTCCTGAAATAGAACTTGAGAATGACTATGATCCTGACCCTCAACTTGGTTATTCAATTCTACTTCCTGATTCAATAATGACTCCGTTGTCTGTTGGCCCAAAGGCCTTCCACCCTATTTTTGATGATGATTAACTCATGTAGTTATGTTTACTAATATTCTTGTGTTTTTAGTTTCAGATCTTTAAACAAGATATTAGTTGGTGATTGCTTCAACAAGAGGTGTTTGGAAGCTTCACAAGTGATTTCAGGGCTCAAGCTTCAAGATCACACATTACCTAGCCCATGGATGGAGTTTTAGATCGGGTCTACTTGAAGATGAAGATCATCAAGAAGACTTAGGTATCCATAGTTTAGTTAGTGTATTTAGATCCATTTGTAAAGCTTAGTATAGTTGATATGCTCAAGTGCACATACACACACGTTTTATGTTTTGGATTTGGTTTTCATGAATAGTTTAGATCAAAACAAGTTTACATGATTTTTTATGTATATTAGATACGTTCTATATACATACATGCTTCATATCTTAGACAAACTTATTTTGATATGTCTATTCATGAGTTTTAGGAAAAATCAGATTTCCTATTGAGAAAAATCAAATTTGATAAAAATACAAGTTTTGGTTTTTGGTAAAAATGTTAAAACACAAAAATGGTTTCAATTGCTTGATATTTGAGTTGAAATTTTTATCACATGTTTATATATCAATACAAATGATAAAACTATTTTTGGGTATTTTTACAAAGACTTAAAAGATTTTTAGAAAGATTTTTAACATGTGTTTCTGTCCCAGAACAGTGGCTGACAGGCCGGGACGGCCGACCGCACGGGTCGACCGTACCAAGGGCCGGTCGACCCTTGCAGGCGACCGACGTGCACAAGCTTGTGCACGTTTGGCAGACACAGGGACGGTCGGCCGAGCGGCCGACCGGATCAGAGAGCTCTGCTCTCTGTTTATTTCGGTCGGCCGGGCGGTCGACCGAGTTGGCCCAACGGTCATATTTCTGACCGTTGGCGGTCGGCCGGCCGACCGACCGCTAGCCTGTTAGGCTGCCAGATCAGCCTAACGGCTAGTTTCTGTTTTGGCCTATATAAACCCCAACTCTTTGGGATTTTGGCCAAGGTTTTCACAAGAGAAAAATTCCCAGTTTCCCAGAGTTTAAAATAAGTTTTCAAAAGAGTTTTTGGGCTTTAAACTTCCAATCTTATTTGTTTTAGGTTTTTGAAAAAAATCAAAGAAAAGAGTATTTTGGGAGATTTGTCTTGACTTTCATTTTCTATCTTTTACAAGAGTTTTCCCAAGTTTCTTTCTTTGAGTTTTTGTTTTCCAAACACCTAGTTTTTCAAACTTGAGCTTATCATACTATCCTATTCTATTAGGATCTTTGTTTAGTGGAAAAGAGAGATTGTTTGAGGTTGATTGAGCCTCCAAGTTGTACACCCTTACTTTTGTTGTATCCCTCTTTGGTAGAGGTTGATCGGGTGATTGGTTTGCTCCCTCTTTGGTAGAGGTTGAGGCTTGTGGTTTGCTCCCTCTAGTGAGAGGTGGAGTTTAGTTTGTATCCCTCAAGTGTGAGGTGGATTGGTTGTTGTTTGGCTACGGGCCTACCCCTCGGTTGTGAGGCGGTGTTTGAGAGAGGAGATCGGTACTCCCTTGTTGTAACAAATCCTCTTCGGTAGAGGTTCCCTCGGTGGGAGATAGTGGATTGGAAATCCTTCACGGTGGTGAAGGCGGGGATGTAGAGCTAGGGGCTCAAACCTCGAAACATATCTTGTTGTTAGCGTTTGATCCATTGTCTCTCTAACTCTCTCTTTTAATTGTGCATAGTATCATTCATTTCATATCATTCATATTGCTTGTGTTGCCTTGCACTATTTCATATTGTTCATCCTTATATGCTTGGCTTGCTTGTGTGTGTGCCTCACTTGTACTTAACCACAAGAGCTTCATATAGCACCTCAACCCATATCTAGGGGAATCAAGAGGAGTTAGTCCAGAGCCCTTCACGGGGAATTCGGTTACACTTGTGTGTTGTATTAAGTGTGTTGCAATTTGCTTTAAGCTTCCGCATTTAGCGCACTTAGTTTCTAGATTAGCACTTACACCTATTCACCCCCCCTCTAGGTGTCCTTTTTCAATTGGTATCAGAGCCTACGCTCCTGATATTAGGCTTAACATCCTAGGAGTGAGATCCATTTGTTTGCTAATCTATTGTTTGCATTTTCTTGTTTGCACACTCATATAGTTTACCATGGACTTCATGACCCCACCTAGTTTTGACCCTTCCAACATTGTTGTTTGGAAGTATAGGATGTCCATGTACCTACAAGCCTTAGGTTATAAGGTTCACCTTGCCATTACCAAGGAATCCTACCTTAGTGAAGCAAGCATATAGGGGCCAATGCACAAGCCCTTGAGGCCATTAGAAGCACGCTACCTAAAGATTATCATATGCATGTTTCTAACCTTGATTCCGCCTTTGCAGTGTGGAACAAATTGACAACAACCACCACCTCCAAGCTTCAATTGCCAAATCAACCGGAGGAATCTAGTGGAGAATCCGACTCTCAATGCTTAATGGTCCAAGGGAATGACTCTCTTGAGGTACAATCGGAATCTCAACTAGATAATGATGATGCTAGTTCTTCATGTAATGATTTTGTTGATCCCCATGATTTGAATGAAGAACTATCTATTGTTTGTGAAAAATTAATAGAAAAATATAATGTTTTGAAAAAGAAAAGTCTAAGCATTAACAATGATAATAAAAATTTGATTGCTAGACTTGATGTTGTTTTGCAAGAGAAAGAGGAGATTTCTAATGAAAGGGATTCATTAAAATCTCAACTTGAACTTGCACTTAAAGAAAATAAATTTTTGAAAAATAAAAATGATTGTGAAACTATTTTGAAGAAAAATGAAAACTTGTCTTCAAAAGTTGATTTTGTTTTAAAAGAGAATGTTGCTTTGAAAAATAAAATAATTTATATTTCTAATGATTTAGATGCATGTTTAAAGAAAAATATTGTTTTGAAAAATAAGTTTGATGCACATGTTTGCCATGCTAAGGTAGTATCACACACTTCACCTATTGCATGTTCCACTTCTTCTTTGATTGAAAATGATATAAATTTAATTAAGAAGAAAATGGATTGTTTGGGCTCACTATGAGCCAATGTGACATGAACCACTCACGTTTGGAAACATTGGTTCGAAAGAAACAAGTTCCATCCTTTATGCATGCACACCCTCCACGGCATACACATGCTTCTCACGGACACCATCATCACAAGTATGCTCATGTGTACACTTGTACACATTGTGGACGTAAGGGCCACCTTGCTAAATTTTGTTTTGATCGTATACATGATTGTAATTTAGCAAATAAGTTTGTTTGGGTTAGGAATGATACTAACCCCCATGGACCCAATAAGGTATGGGTACCAAAGACCACCCCTCTTGTTTATGATGTAGGTGTGGGCTCTCGCATGACGTGAGAGTTATGGTACCTTGCAGTGGATGCGTTCCGTGCTTAAAGGAAACTATTTGGATGCATCACTTTCAAGGGAAGTTTGGTGGAGATGACCACCATGTTTTGGAGACAAGGAGAGTTGCCTTCTAGGTTTTAGTAATGATTCCTAACTCCTTATTTATGTTTACATGCTTTCCATTCATTGTTTATAACATGTTTATTGTTTGTAGATTATTATGATAATGCCATGCTTATTAGATCCTTGACATGCATGTATAGCATTTTGAGACACCCATGTTTAATATGGTCTATTATTTTGTGTTCTCACCATTTGTTTAAGCTATCATGTTTATCATAGGTTTAATAACATGTGAATTTACATAATAATCATGTTTATGTTTATCATGATGATTTTTATCTTGTTTTTGATGCTTCATGATTTGAATATTTGTTTAAGTGTTAGTTTTCATTAAGACTAGGATTTATACTTATACATATAGTGGGCCACAAATAAATCTATCTATGTTTGTACTTGAATGCTTATTTGAACCCATTAGATGTGCTAGTATAGTCTAGTTTTGATGATCCATGCATTTTAAACTTGTATTCCCATTTTGGTTTGTTTTATAATCATGTGTTTTTGTTTCATGTATATGTCTATTTTGCCAAACTATAAGATATACATGTATACCCCTTGAGTCATTTGCTTTTCATGCAAATCTATACATATGGACTCAATTGTGTTTAGGGATATGTATGTATACTTATTGTGTTGACAATTCATACATATACCTTGAAATAAAATTTGTTTTGGTGAAATTTAGTTTTTCTTATTTTTGTGTATATGTTTAACTTCATGTATATGTCCATTTTATCCAAATTATTGTTATACATATACATCCTTTTTGAGCCACGTGCCTTAATGCATATATCTTTGTGGACTCGTTATGTTTTGGATATGTATGTATACTTTAGTTTGTATTAGACATACATATACCTTGAAGATTAAATAATTTTGATGATTTTCATTGTTTCAAGGAATTTTGAGCTTAATTGGAAATTTCATAATGCCATATCACACATTACTTGTACACTCACCATTTTTTAAATATTTCTCATGAGTATGTTTTCATGAGCATGTATGGACTTTATTGAATATTGAGTGTTTTTAAGTGCTATGTGATTTACATGTGTTTTATGAAAATTATTTTGCTTGAAGGATTTCGTACTAGTTAACAAAAATTTCCATTTTAACTAATTCGTATTCTTCGTTTTGATATGAGTTATACCATGCTTATTTTGTTGTTCAAATTGGTATCATTGAACTCTTTCAATTGGTATCAATTTTGATCTTATCGTATACTCATATGTTTTTATGTATGTATGCGTTCAAATTCAAATGGTATCAATATCAATTGGTATCTAATTTTCATACATATAGATTTGTTTATGCTAAGCTTGAAAACCTTAATGATTATCCTATTTCAATTGATTATTTTTAAATTGGTATCAAGCCTACGCATTGTTTTAGTTTGTATTTCATAAAGGGGGAGAAAATTCGATTTTCATATTTCAATTGGTATTTGTATTTCCACTCCCTTACTTTATGATAGAAAAAAATAACTTCAATTTGGTATCACATGTTTTAAAAAAGCATAATACTTTTAATTGATATCAAATTTGTTTTATTGAGAAAATTTAAAATTTTGTTTAAAGAAAATACAAAAAGTTTTGATTTTTATTGACTATATGCAAGGAGAGCTTAACATCTCTTCTACATATGGATTCATGTTGAGTGTATCTTGTACTGAGGAGCTTGACATCTCTTCTTTATGTGATACACGTTTGTAAGGGGAGCTTCACATCTCCACTTATGCATTACATAATGTGTGTTATGTGAATTGGGGCTTGTCATCCCTTCTTCATGTAATGCATATGTGTAGGGAAGTTAACTTAGCGTCTTCCTCTTCATGAATGTATATAGCATATACCATTTGTTGATTGACCTATGTTTACTTTCAATTGGTATCAAGATGCTTCATTGACATATTTTCAATTGATATCTTAATTGATTGTCACCCCTATTTGGTTTTGTTTTTGTTTTAGACAAAAAGGGGAGAAAAATGTATTGATTTAGTTTTGCATTTAACCCTTTATTGATGATTGATTATTTGTATTAAAAAGGGGAGAAAATTTTTGTTTTGTCTTGGTTTTTACCCCTTTGTTGATGATTGACAAAAAGGGGGAGAAAGATTTGTGTTTTATATACGCATAGTTATGTTTTTGCATATATTAAGTGTAATTTAGTTTAATTTTAATTGGTATCTAGAGCATGTTTTGTTTTTGAACATTCCATTAGTATCTAGAACCTTTTATTGTTTTGCATAGATATGCATCCATGTTTAATATTCATTGCATATTTATGTCTATTTGTTTATGCATGAGTTAAGGGGGAGCTTCTTTGAAGCTTAACTTTAATCCATGCATATATAACTCCATGAGTTTTGTCATCATCAAAAAGGGGAGATTGTTGGCCCAAAGGCCTTCCACCCTAGTTTTGATGATGATTAACTCATGTAGTTATGTTTACTAATATTCTTGTGTTTTTAGTTTCAGATCTTTAAACAAGATATTAGTTGGTGATTGCTTCAACAAGAGGTGTTTGGAAGCTTCACAAGTGATTTCAGGGCTCAAGCTTCAAGATCACACATTGCCTAGCCCATGGATGGAGTTTTGGATCGGGTCTACTTGAAGATGAAGATCATCAAGAAGACTTAGGTATCCATAGTTTAGTTAGTGTGTTTAGATCCATTTGTAAAGCTTAGTGTAGTTGATATGCTCAAGTGCACATACACACACGTTTTATGTTTTGGATTTGGTTTTCATGAATAGTTTAGATCAAAACAAGTTTACATGGTTTTTTATGTATATTAGATATGTTCTATATACATACATGCTTCATATCTTAGACAAACTTATTTTGATATGTCTATTCATGATTTTTAGGAAAAATCAGATTTCCTATTGAGAAAAATCAAATTTGATAAGAATACAAGTTTTGGTTTTTGGTAAAAATGTTAAAACACAAAAATGGTTTCAATTGCTTGATATTTGAGTTGAAATTTTTTATCACATGTTTATATATCAATGCAAAATGATAAACTATTTTTGGGTATTTTTACAAAGACTTAAAAGATTTTTAGAAAGATTTTTAACATGTGTTTCTGTCCCAGAACAGTGGCTGACAGGCCAGGACGGCCGACCGCACGGGTCGACCGTACCAAGGGCCGGTCGACCCTTGCGGGTAACCGACGTGCACAAGCTTGTGCACGTTTGGCAGACACAGGGACGGTCGGCCGGGCGGCCGACCGGATCAGAGAGCTCTGTTCTCTGTTTATTTCGGTCGGCCGGGCGGTCGACCGAGTTGGCCCAACGGTCATATTTCTGACCGTTGGCGGTCGGCCGGCCGGCCGACCGCTAGCCTGTCAGGCTGCCAGATCAGCCTAACGGCTAGTTTCTGTTTTGGCCTATATAAACCCCAACTCTTTGGGATTTTGGCCAAGGTTTTCACAAGAGAAAAATTCCCAGTTTCCCAGAGTTTAAAATAAGTTTTCAAAAGAGAGTTTTTGGGCTTTAAACTTCCAATCTTATTTGTTTTAGGTTTTTGAAAAAATCAAAGAAAAGAGTATTTTGGGAGATTTGTCTTGGCTTTCATTTTCTATCTTTTACAAGAGTTTTCCCAAGTTTCTTTCTTTGAGTTTTTGTTTTCCAACACCTAGTTTTCCACACTTGAGCTTATCATACTATCCTATTCTATTAGGATCTTTGTTTAGTGGAAAAGAGAGATTGTTTGAGGTTGATTGAGCCTCCAAGTTGTACACCCTTGCTTTTGTTGTATCCCTCTTTGGTAGAGGTTGATCGGGTGATTGGTTTGCTCCCTCTTTGGTAGAGGTTGAGGCTTGTGGTTTGCTCCCTCTAGTGAGAGGTGGAGTTTGGTTTGTATCCCTCAAGTGTGAGGTGGATTGGTTGTTGTTTGGCTACGGGCCTACCCCTCGGTTGTGAGGCGGTGTTTGAGAGAGGAGTTCGGTACTCCCTTATTGTAACAAATCCTCTTCGGTAGAGGTTCCCTCGGTGGGAGATAGTGGATTGGAAATCCTTCACGATGGTGAAGGCGGGGATGTAGAGCTAGGGGCTCGAACCTCGAAACATATCTTGTTGTTAGCGTTTGATCCATTGTCTCTCTAACTCTCTCTTTTAATTATGCATAGTATCATTCATTTCATATCATTCATATTGCTTGTGTTGCCTTGCATTATTTCATATTGTTCATCCTTATATGCTTGGCTTGCTTGTGTGTGTGCCTCACTTGTACTTAACCACAAGAGCTTCATATAGCACCTCAACCCATATCTAGGGGAATCAAGAGGAGTTAGTCCAGAGCCCTTCACGGGGAATTCGGCTACACTTGTGTGTTGTATTAAGTGTGTTGTAATTTGCTTTAAGCTTCCGCATTTAGCGCACTTAGTTTCTAGATTAGCACTTACACCTATTCACCCCCCTCTAGGTGTCCTTTTTCAGTGTCTTCACCTGATTTCAATCTTTTTCCCAAGTCAACATTGAATCCTGTGCCTATTCATCATGAAATTGAATCACCCATTTTTGATGATCATATTGAACTTGACCAATTTTATAATTTTGAAAGTCCCATAGATAAATTGGCAAGTTCTCATTTTTATGACATTGAACTCAATGAGAATGTGACCTAGATTCTCAAATCTGTGATCAAGTTCAAATTCCCGAATCAATATTGACTCCTGTTTTGTTACCCGACTTAGGTAATATTTTAGAGTCAGTTTTGTTTCCCACACCTATCATTCCTGAACTTGAATCACCAATATTAAGTCACATTCTATTGTGGGAAAATAATTGTGGACTAGAGTTTCAACTTTTTGATTTGGACCCACTTCTTGAACCAAGCCCGACTCCTGAACCTTTACTTGATTTAAGTTACTTTCCTGAGTCGGTATTCGTTCCCATACTTCTTCAGTCCAAATCAATCATTCCATCTTTTCACACTCCATTTTGGGACAAGGCGGTTGACACAATTGACTCTGAAAATAATTATGAAATTTGAAAATTAGATGGGTAGAATTTTTATTAAAAAATGTTCATACAGACATCATTTTAGTGGGTTATACAAGAGAGATTTCAGGTGGGTTCCTCCGAATTCCACAAAAAAGTAGATTGGCCGCATTCCGTGGACCAATTAGACCACCACCGGAACCACCACCTTGAGGTAACATCTGCCTTCCCTTTCTTCTTTTTCATGCATACATGCATTCATTCATACATTGAGGATAATGCATGAGATAAGTGAGGGGGAGGATTTACTAACATACTAACATAGGTAGATACTAATAAAAAAAATTTTAATAAAAAATTTTTTTTAAAAAAAATTTGAAAAAGGGATAATATTTTGACTTATCTTTTGAAAGAAATCTAAGTTAGTCTTAAGAATTAGGAAAATCATGATTAGGATTTCTAAAAACTTGGTCAAAATAAATAAATTGTTGAATTTTTAGGTATAGGGGGAAAATTGAATAACTAATTGGTCTTAATTTTTACCTTAATGAAATGTGCATACCAATGCATATTTAGGATTCTAAGACAAAGACTCGCGTGCCATTTAAAAAAAAAATTCACTAATTAAGTTGGATACAAGTGCCTCAAGAAGCATAAGTATTCACGCCTAAAGGTGATTTTATAAAATAAAGTCCTTGGTTTTGTGGCCTAGTTCACTCGAATTTGAGTCCGTGGGGTGTTTTCTCACCCGGTGCCTTAAAACCAACCAGTTTGGGAGTCACTGACTTTAAGTTCGCTACATTGGTGGATTAGAAAGCCTAAGAAAACTAAGAAATATTATATATGTATTAACACATCTAATAGTCCATTAGTTAGGTATGAGGGCCTCAAGAAGCCTTAATACTTACACGAAAGAAAATTAGATGAGTTATACATATTCTTAAAATAAAAAAAGAAAAAAATAATAATCATAATAATAATAAAGAGGTATGAGAGTCCAAGTTAAGGAATTTCTAGATCCACAAGGATGCATATGACTTTTGGTAACGAAAAAGACTATACAAAATTCAATTTTGATCCTTACCTAAAATGGATAACAATTTACTATATAAAGACTAAGTTTAGGAATGAATAAAATGATAATCCTAAAACTTATAGATTCCTTAGTTTCCTCAAACATATTTTAAATATTTTCCTTTTTATGGATTTTGTGGGTGTAATCCGCTGAAAACCCTCACGAGACAACACTCGTCATCTAGGGTAACCTAAGGGTTTAACGGCTTGTTGCACGTGCTAAGTGCAACCGTGATTCCTACGAAAGTGAGTTAGGATAGATTAATTTTTCTTTTCTTTCTGATTTTTACTCGAGGACGAGCAAAAAGATAAGGTGGGAGTGTGATAGGTAGTAAAAGTGCATATTTATCACTACATTTACTATCACATTTTCATATTTATTCCTATAATTTTGCACTATTACTAATGTTTTATTATTTATTGTGTGCAGGCCTTGAGTAAAAAAAATAAAGAAATAAAAGCCCAAAAAGCCCATGTGCAAGCCCATGTGCAAATTTGCAATTACTAAAAGAAAAGGAAAGGAATAGACTTCTACTAACCCTAATTGCTTGCAGGACAAGGCTATAGATAAGGGGAGAAGAGTGCAAGGATTACAAATTCGTTTTAAAAGATTTGGAAGATTTGGATTTAGGGTAACTTGCTTCCCAAGTTATCCCGAATTTTCAAAATAAAGAGCAGATATACAACTTCTAAAAGGATAGACCCAGATGGACGGACCAGAGGATGCCACGCGAGAAAGAGCGTGGCATTTGGCTACAATAGTGCCGCGGAAACGCGGCAAATTTCCCGTTTCCGCGGCAATCCAGAGGCGGTTGGCGATGTGTTTTTCGTTGAGGAGTTGTACTGGGACTCTACTTCCTATATCTCCTATAAATACCCCTGCAGAGCAACAGAGAAGGGCGTCCAGTGCAGAGAGAAACTAATTTAGGGTTTTCTTAGGCTAGTTTGTAGATTAGGTTTTTTATTTTCTTTTTTGTAATTTTTAATTTTTGTTTATAACTGAGAGGAGAGGATACTTTCATGGAGGAAGGAGATCAAACTTGTACTGAAGGTGACAATCGGTGTAAGTAATCTTTTCTTCTATTGTTAATTGAATCAAATCAAAGTTTATTTCTTTTTGCTATTCTTTGTGTTTCCCTCTTTTGTGCTTGTGGATCCATGTGAACCAAAAGCTTCGAAGGTGCCTTCTCCTTACAAGTGCCGTTGATGGTTTATGATGATGAATATCTACTTCCATGGTAGCGTAGTTTGCCCTTTTTATTTCGTAGTATAGATCGGGAGTAGGGAAGATCTCATATTCCATGCTTCGTTCGCCTTCAAAGAAAGGTACGTCATTGACACGGTTCCAAGGTAAGAAAACGCCGAAGAGGTAAGTAAGTTTTTAGTTTTTTTGTCTTTCTTTTAATTTTAGTATAAATCACAATATTCCCAATCTTTTTCACACCTCTTCTTTTTCATTGTAAATATTATTGTAAATATCATTATAAATAAAAAAAAGAGAGAACTTACTAAACAAGCTTCCATCGCTAGTCCCTCCCTGTGGATCACGACCCGCATAGCCACTTGCTATAGCGGTAGAATTGAGTACCTTGCACATCATATTCTTAAATCTGAAATACTATATTTTGTGTACAGGTAATATCTCAATCAAAATCTGAAACCTTCTAGCTAAATACGCGCCCTTCATCTTTGATGATAGGTGTAATAGTGCGTGGGAGAAGTTGAAAGTGGAACTTATCTCTGCACCTATCATCTCACCTCCGGACTGGTCCAAACCTTTTGAGATCATGTGAGATGCCTCAGATTTTGCGATAGGTGCTGTCTTAGGACAGCGTAAGGATAACAAGCAGCACGTGATCTATTATTCGAGCAGGACACTCAATGATGCCCAATGAACTATACTACTACCGAGAAGGAATTCTTGGCAGTAGTTTTGCTTTGGAGAAATTCCGCCCCATACCTACTTGGGATCAAGACCACGATTTTTACCGATCATTCTGCACTTCGATACCTAATGCTAAAAAAAGATGCGAAGGCCCGACTCATTCATTGGATTCTTCTCCTTCAAGAATTTGATCTCGAATCGAAATTCGATAAAAAAGGTGTTGAAAATATTGTCGCAGACCATCTCTCTCGTGTGCCAAACGCACCTTCCGATGAACTGCCCATCAATGACAATTTTCCCGATGACAACTTCTAGCCATCTCTAAGGAACCATGGTTTGCCGACATAGTAAATTACTTAGTCACAAACCAAACACCACCTAATTGGTCAAAACAGGATAGATACCGATTCTTGTCTCAAGTCCGGTATTACATATGGGAAGATCCAACCTTTTCAAATATTGTAGCGACCAAATTATTAGGAGATGTGTCCCCGATGAGGAAACTAGAAGCGTTCTAGCCTTTTGTCATGAATTTGCTTGCGGTGGACAGCCGCAAAACTGCCGAAAAGATCCTACAAAGTGGCTTTTATTGGCCAACTGTGTTCAAAGACGCATTCGAGTTTTGCAAAACTTGCACAAGATGTCAAATGATAGGAAGAATTTTCAAATAAAATATGATGCCCCTAAATCCAATTCTAGAAGTAGAACTTTTCGATGTTTGGGGCATTGATTTTATGGGACCCTTCCCTAACTCGTTTGGGCACCAATACATCTTGTTGGCCGTAGATTACGTATCGAAATGGGTTGAAACCGTCCCTTGCAAGACAAATGACAACAAAGTTGTTGTCAAATTCTTGAAAGAAAACATTATCTCGCGCTTTAGAACCCCTCGTGCCATAATTAGTGACAATGGTACACATTTTTGCAATAGAACTTTGAAGCTCTTATGCGAAAATATGCCATAACTCACAAGTTATCTACGCCCTACCATCCTCAAACCAGTGGACAGGTAGAAGTTTCCAATAGGCAAGTCAAGCTTATCTTGGAGAAAACTGTGAATTAGAATAGGAAGGACTGGCCCACCAAATTGGTGGATGCCCTATGGGCATATAGGACTGCCTTTAAGACGATTCTAGGAATGTCTCCCTACAGACTAGTCTTTGGAAAGGCTTGCCACCTTCCTGTTGAGTTAGAGCACCGGGCCTTATAGGCAATTAAGCAGCTGAATTTCGATCTAGATAAGGCCGGTGAGCTTCGAAAATTGTAAATTTCTGAACTAGAGGAATTGAGGAACGAAGCATACGACAATGCAAAAATTGCGAAGGATAGGGTTAAGGTTTTTCATGATAAGTTCATCATGAGAAAAACTTTTGTCCAAGGACAAAAGTGTTACTCTATAACTCTAGACTTCATCTTTTTTCCGGCAAGTTAAAATCAAGATGGACAGGGCCCTTCATTGTTAAGACTGTGTTTCCACACGGAGCCATAGAGATCTACGACCCAAAAAATGGCAGCACATTCAAGGTAAATGGTCAACGTCTTAAAATCTTTTTAGAATCAGTTCCGGAAGTAAAAGCAATCATGGGTCTTTTTGACCCAATGTATCGGTAACTCTATCTCTCTGCCAATTCATGCATCCATGCATTTCATTCATACATTGGGGACAATGCATGAGACAAGTGTGGGGAAGGGTATGTAAAGTAAAAAAAAATTAAAAATTAAAAAAAATTATATTATATAAATTTTTTTTTCTTTTTCTCTTTATTTGTTCTAATCTAAAAAAAATATTTTATAAAAAGGACAATATTTTGACTTATCTTTTGAAAGAAATCTAAGTTAGTCTTAAGAATTAGGAAAATCATGATTAGGATTTCTAAAAACTTAGTCAAAATAAATAAATTGTTAAATTTTTAGGTATAGGAGGAGAAATTGAATAAGTAATTAGTCTTGATTTTTACCTTAATGAAATGTGCATCCCTAATGCATATCTAGGATTCTAAGACAAAGACCCTTGTGCCTCATATATAATATATATATATATATATATCACTAATTAAGCTGGATACATGTGCCTCAAGAAGCATAAGTATTCACGCCTAAAGGTGAGTTCTAAATAAAATAAAGTCCTTAGTTTTTGTGGCCTAGTTCACTCGAATTTGAGTCCGTGGGTGTTTTCTTACCTGGTGCTCTAAAACCAACCAGTTTGGGAGTCACCGACTTTAAGTTCGCTACATGGGTGGATTAGAAAGCCTAAGAAAACTAAAAATATTATATATGTATTAACACATTTAATAGTCAATTAGTTAGGTATGAGGGCCTCAAGAAGCCTTGATACTTACACGAAAGAAATTAGATGAGTTATACATATTTAAAAAAATAATCATAATATAATAAAGAGGCATGAGAGTCCAAATTAAGGAATTCCTAAATTCACAAGGATGCATATGACTTTTGGTAACGAAAAAGACTATACAAAATTCAATTTTGATCCTTACCTAAAATGGATAACAATTTGCTTTATAAAGACTAAGTTTAAGAATGAATAAAATGATAATCCTAAAACTTATAGATTACTTAGTCACTTCAAACATATTTCAAATATTTTCCTTTTTATGGATTTTGTGGGTGTATCCGCTGAAACCCTCACGAGACAACACTCGTCCTCTAGGGTAACCTAGGGGTTTAATGGCTTGTTGCACGTGCTAAGTGCAATCGTGATTCCTACGAAAGTGAGTTAGCTAGATTAGTTTTTCTTTTTTTTCCTTTTGATTTTTTACTCGAGGACGAGCAAAAAGATAAGTGTGGGGGTGTGATAGGTAGTAAAAAATGCATAATTGTCATTACATTTACCATCACATTTTCATATTTATTCCTACAATTATGCACTATTATTAATATTTTATTATTTAATGTGTGCAGGCCTTGAGTATTTATTTATATAAGAATAAAAGCCTAAATAAAGCCCAAAAGCCCATGTGCAATCCCATGTGCAAAAGTTGTAGTAATTTAGAAGTTTCATATTATCTAACCTAATCTAAACTTAGATTTTTAAATTCTTTATTTAAAATCTAAGGGAAGAAAAGGAAGGATAAGAAATAAGTCCTAATTGCTAAAAGAAGGGAAAGGGATAGAGTTCTACTCACCCTAATTGCTTGCAGAACAAGGCTAAAGATAAAAGAGAAGAGTGCAAAGATAAAAATTCAAAAAATTCGGATTCAGACTGTACATGTTTTAGTATTCAGATCATAACTTTTGCTACAGATATGCAAATCCGATGATTCAAGATGCTCCAGAAAGAAGACTTGAAGGACTACAACTCTTATGTTGATCAAACATTCCAATTCAGTCAGCAGATAAGACATTTTTAGTGATCAACATGATAACAAGTTGCGCGATAGATTTAAACTTCTATGGATAAGTCAAAACAAGTTTGGAGATAAAAGAAGAATTCAAATTCAGAGATTTTTTGCTCCTCTTATCTTCATACGCTTCTTATCCTCTGGTTTCTCCTATAAATACCCCTGCATAGCAATAAAGGAGGACAGATCTCAGAGAGGCAGTACAGGGTTTTTCTTAGGCTAACTTGTAGAGTGTAACTTAGGTTTTTTTTTTTAGTTTTCTTTTATGTAATTTTTGTAACTGAGAGGAGAGGATACTTTCATGGAGGAAGGAGATCAAGCTTGTACTAAGTGACATCGGTGTAAGTAATCTTTTCTTCCATTGTTAATTGAATCAACTCAAAGTTTATTTTTGTTCTTCTATTCTTGTTTTATTTCCCTCTGATGTCTTGCAATCCAAGAGAATCTGATAGCTTCGAGACTGCTTAGCCGTTGAAGTGTCCTTGATGGTCTATGGTGATGAACAAACCTTCTCTTACTAGTATAGTTTGTCTTTTATTTTTGAAGTGTAGATCGAGAAAGTGGAAGATCCTATACGCCATGCTTGAATGCCTTCAAAGACAAGGTAAGTCGTTGCAACGGATCAAAAGTAAACAGGCCGAAGAGGTAGGTATGTGTTTTTTTAGTTTTTAGTTTTCTTTATTTTATTTTTAGTGTAAATTACCAAAATCCCAATCTTTTTCACACTTCTTCTTTTTCATTGTAAATATCATATCATTGTAAATATCACTTCTAGTTTCTCCATCTTCTTAATCTACCACTTTCTTTCTAACCTGACTTTAACAACTATTAATTCAAACACTTTAGAGAACTTACTAAAGAAGATTCCATCGCTAGTCCCTCCCTGTGGATCACGACCCGCATAGCCACTTGCTATAGCGGTAGAATTGAGTACCTTGCACATCTTTATTTCTAAATCTGAAATTCTATATTTTTATGTGCAGGTAAAAAACTCAATCAACCAGTTCCACCACTCCAACCACCCCATCATCACCTCCTCCTCCTCCTCTAACCCCCACACCTCCAACCATCACCATAACCACCACAACCACCACCACCATCACACCACCACCTCCTTCATCAACACCAAACAACCAAACAACGCAACTCACACCACCTCCTCCCCCCTTGGCCGCGCGCGCCGCCCCTACCACCTTCGGCGGCGCGCCGCCACCCCAGGGCCGCCAACCACCCCCCTTTTTCTTTTTTCCTTTCTTTCTTTCTTTCTTCTTTCCATTCTTTCTTTTTTTCTTTTCATTTCTTATCCCTAAATAAACCCACTTTTCTACATTCCTAAAATACCCATACCCTCATTCCCAAATTACTTTCCCATATTTACAACCCTACCCCTCCCCTTTTAATTCCAAATTTATTTCTAAAAATACCCTACTTTCTCTCTCTCCTCTTCCTACAACTTTCTCTCCCCTCTCTCCCTCTCCTTCTCTCATTCTCTCTCTAATATTTATTTATATAAATATATATATGAGTATATATTGATATATACATAGGTTAAGAGCTTGCTTGAACGTGTTTGCGGATTTTTTCCTGATTTTCTCGGTATTTCATCTGGTGCAAGGCGAGTACATTTCTTTGACATTTCTTGCTTTATTACCATCATTTCATGTCTAATAATTATTAACTGGCTTTTAATATATGATGTCTCTTTATGTAAGTTAGTATATGTTTAAATGGTTATCGTGCTTTATAAATAGCTTCCGGCTATTATTATACCTTGTCGAACCGGTATTATACCGGGTTTGCCTAGATCTGCTCCAGCTTTACCCGGCTTCGCATAGCTAATTAAAAGATAAATTTATTAGTATAAAAATGGTAATGAAGAGTTTGATATGTTTACGCCGTTCTCCTGTACCATGTGATGTGACCGGTTGATACCTGATATTTGATGTTGTGACTCTCACCGACATATTAGTTACCTGACCCTAACATATATACACGATACTTTGCATGCTATATTTGACACATGATACCCGACACCAGTACTTGCCATACTATATTTGACACATGATACCCGACACCGATACTTGCCATGTTATATTTGACACATGATACCCGACACCGGTACTTGCCATGCTATATTTGACATATGATACCCGATACAGGTACTTGCCAAGCTATACTTATTATTTGATATCTGATACCGGTACTTGTCATGCTATATTTATTGCCTGCTACCTGACACCTGATATAATAACACTTGACCTGATATTGTGGCACATATAATATATTGCATATTCATGACTATTACTTTTACGGGGACTTGGTATGATACCAGATATTTGGTACTCCTGAACTCCTGTACTCCTGAACTCTTGTACTCCTGAACTCCTGTATTCCTAAACCCCTGAAAGGGTGACTCCTAATATTATACTCCTGATATTATACCCCTGTTAATTCCCGTAGTTGGATAATTATGGTATACTGTATACACTTGTGGATATTATTTTTGGGCAATTCATATATGTATAATAAAAATACACAACTTACACTGGGTGGGGGAAACTGATGGTAACCAGTATGATGTCATATTTATAATGGTGATATTTCTGAAGTGTCGTGTGGGGCGCGTAATGATAAGTCCCCGGAAGCAGTAGCCTGAATCTGAAGTGTCGTGTGGGGCACATAATGATAAGTCCCCGGATGCAGTACCCTGTACTGCTGAGCTAGTCCCGGGCAGAGACGTGATCCACTATAAATATGAGCCATCAGATTTATCAGTTTCCAAATAATAACTCATCTTATTCATAAGTGAATGTATGTGTACCGGTAGCACATACAAAAGCATATGAATCGGATGAATAACATAAAACAACCAAACAGTAATAATGTTAGGAACGTGTGATATTTGGTCTCTCCTTTGTTCGGGTTCTGGTACTCACATATCAGACCTGGGTAATTCTACAGAGTGCGAACTCTAGCATGAACTATCAGTGATGTGAGGCGCTGGTAGAGAGGCGATTGAAATATCAAACGGTACTGATTATTATTGGATAACTTAAAATACAACACACATTTATATTCCAGTCATAGTATTATGCCCTGAGTTAACACCTTACTTTATGACATATGATGATTACTCTAGACACACTATAGTTTTTATTACTCTTAGGGCAATTCAAGTTGTATAAACTCATACGATGGCAATATGAGATATGTGGTATATAGATGAGGGTTTTCTTGTTTGGATTATCCCCTTGATGTATCTGTCCCATGAATCTATAATCTGAGCTTATACAACTAGTTTTGTCCATACTTATATTTATCCGTGTTTTAGTGTATTTATCACATGTTTGCCTTATTTTGTCACATGATTATGTGTACCTATGCTCTTTATACCGTTTTCATGCATGTTTTCCGATTCAGACTTATTGATATACATGTATTTACTTGATCTCAGATTTACTGTCATTTTCCTTATATTACTTGTCATTTTCTGTACCTGCATGCCTGAACCACATCACTTGATCATGTACACGTGTGCTTGTTATGCACGCCATTTGGCTTTATCATATGTACTCGCTGGGTTGTTAACAATCCTGAATTCTCATGTCCAGATCCTGGAGTCTAGACCATGGTGATCTTACTGTAACTGATCAGAGTGCGCAGCGGATCCTCCCGTGGTGATCGGAGTACAGCAGGAGCTCGGACATCGCCGTAGCTCTTCCTCCCTGCTTTTCTCATGTTTGCTCCCGAGGCCCTCTTGCTACTCGTGAGTACCTCTCAGTTTTTGTATCTCTCTTCATGTATTATATACTTTTATATTTCTGATGATGTAATATTTCTGTAATGTTGTATCGCTTTCTGTGATAACCATGTACTCGTATTATTCTGTTGGAATGTATATTGCCACTGTGCTTCCTCCTCTGATTCTTGCCAGTACTGACGTATATACGTGAGGGTATTTCCGACCTGCGTATATACGTCGCAGTGACGTCTCCGTATATCCGCCGGATCGGGGCGTCACATCTACAGATGCGCCAGTCCGGCTAGTAGAGCGTATCAATTTAGGGCAAGTTAAAAGAGCGCAGGGGAGACCCGAAAAAAACATGGATGGAGGTAATGCGACAAGATATAGAGGTTAAAGGTCTTAGTGAAGGCATATTGCTCGATAGGAATGAGTGGAGAAAGCTGAGCCATGTGCTCGGTATGGCATAATTCTCTTTTGGTTCATGTAGCCTACCCAAATACTTGGGACAAATGGCTTAGTTGTTGTTGTATTACTATATATTTTTTTTAAAGTTTCTTTCTTTATTTTATTTTATTTTGGGTATTGCATAACAAGAGTATTACATAAATATTTTTATTGTTCATGCTCCAAACTATAAAACTCCACTTGAATCCTTATTGTGGGCATGGTATCTCATCAAGTATATTTGTCTACTTCATTGCTTCTCATTCTAAATATGCTTTACCATTTCCTATAGTGATATAGAACATTAACTTTTTGTTTCATAGATTTAGGCGGTGAATTTCACAATATCACGTTGATAAAGCCTTTCATAGTTGTGCAAGAGATTCGTGTCTCCCCCAGTGTTTTTATGTGTGCATGTGCACGCACACACATAGACAAAACGTTATGATAGTCATTACTCAAAGACCTACTTTTGTTTAGGGGAAAGTTGGGTTGGAGAAGGGCTTAGAAAAGGTGATTTTGTGGGTTCTACTTGCATCCTGAAACTTTCTACTATATATTTTTTTGAACATTAGGTTATAACCGAACTTGAACTTAGGACTCCTCAGAATCCATTTTAACCCTTTTACCAGTGAGCCAGACTTTAGTGACAAATCTTCAGGCATTTATTTGAAGGAAAATGAGTTGATAAAGGTGGCACCAGATAAGCAATTTGGGCTCCTAGATTTTCTCATAAAGGGCTCTAAAAACAGGTAGAAAATTGACAGCCGATTTATTATTATTTCTTGAAAGAGTGGAGCGAAGAAAAATGTCATATATCAATATTCTTTTATTAAAGAACTAGAGAGATGATTTTTGCATTTTTTTTTTTCTACAAATAAATATGCTTAGTGACGGAAAATCGTTTGTCTCACTTTCAGTCAATTCTTTTCCCTCAAGAGTCCCAGTGTGCTTTAGAGTTGCTTAAGACTTTCAACCAAATAGGCTTTGAATAGCATAGAAAGACTTGAAAAAGTAAGGGAAAGGAAAAAAAAAATGATATCTAAAATTAGGGATAAGGGCTTTCATGTCATTAATTTTCTCTCTCTATTTTTTTTTTAATGAAGTATGTTCAAGTAGCAATTAGAACTCTTTAACTATATGTTTCATTACTACCTTCTTGACGAAATATTGAAATCGTTGATGTTTTTTTCCACCTTCCATTCAAAAACAAACTCATATGAAATTTGTCAACGAGTCTTTTATGTTTTATGTTTATTATATTTTGGAAACCATGTTAAAAGGTTTATAATGTTACCCCAAGGACAAAGCGAGAAAATGAACCAATTAGTTTTATTTTTTGGCTTCGAAAATGAACCAATTAGTTGACTTGAACAAATTCAAAATTCAACATTTTCGCAAATGAATTTTCCAGGACAATTAATTTGTCACCGCGGGTCTCCAGGTCGGGTCATATTTTTTAACCCATTAACCCGGTTCTCGCCCTGAGACCATGGTTTTAGCCTGAGGCATTAAACCCTACTCTCTGTCTCTCTCTCTCTCTCTCTGTGTGTGTGTGAAATTTTCGAGTCTACTGTTGAAAGAAGAGGAGGGAGTGCCATCAAATCAAGCAACAATGGATGGTATGTGGGATTTCGTTCCTGTCTTAAGCTATTATTATTATTATTATTATAGCTGCTAACAAATGGGAGCTTTTTCAATTATATAATTTTTATGGGTTCTTCGAAAAATTAATACATCTTCAAGGGGCTTCTCGTTTGAAATTGACTTTTGATCTTGATTTAGTTTTGATGCGTAATTGGGAACAAAAACCATCCTAGGAATCGAATTATTTGTGAATGCTTTCAGCTATATTGATTTAGAATGTTGGAATTTCTGGATTGTTTGTGGGAGAAAACTTGGATGAATCATAATTCAGGCTTTTTTACTTTCTAATTTTTTTTCTTTGTTTGGACTGATTTTATAATCTTTAGTCAGCGATCGAGAACTACAATATCAGATTTCTGCTAAATTATGAGATGGCTACACAGTTTGGAGTTCCAAATGAGTGTCAATTTTCATGTGCTATTTGCATTTTGTTTATAATTTTTTTTTTGTTGGGTTGTAGTTGATTCACAGCCGAGCATGGAGGAAACTATTTTGGTGGGAGATGACCTCATGCTAGGGCCGCCATCACCCCGTATTCCCCCGGAGATCGCATCACATGTGGTTGAAGGTGTTGATTTATGCGATAGAATTCTGAGGAATCTTTTCTTGTGTAAGCGTCTTAAGTTGACTAATTATTTGCGCGTTGGATACAGCAGCTAGCTAGATAAAATGTAGGATATATTTTCATTAACGGTGGGTTAGTTTGAAAAACTAACCAAAGCATCTTTCAGGTCTACAGATCAATGATATTGAGCCATTTTGTCAAGATGAAATTGTATTGTACAGGCAGTGTGCTGAGAGAAGGGTCAGAAATGCTCAATTACATCTTTGTATATTTCCTCTTGTTTTAGTTATGTGATTTATGGTGTCATGGTTGATTCCGATTGTTGTTAGCGTGTGTAACATCACCTAACAGGATAAGGAGCTGAGGCAACGGCTTCGGGACAGCGAGTACAACTGGGGATGTCAATGCCCTTGGAAGAAGCAAAGGATAGAGCTAGTCAGCTTCAAGCTTCAGTCACAGCTCTGGAGAGGTAATACCTCTAAGATGCAAGCATGCATTCTCCTTTTACAAGTTGTATATACTGTTCAGATTGCTTTTTGTTGGTTTCTGCTTAACAGGAATCAATCTGACAACTATTCAAGATCACTGAATTATCAACAATTTAATTGGTCAGGTCGGCAAATATCAGGTGGGAAGTTTTCCGTTCAAGAGAACGTTCCTTAATTTAAGAACCACCTTTCAATTTCCTTCCTTGGTTAAACACCAATTAGACTGAATCTAAATCAGTCTCAATATACTGAATATCAGTATATCCCCTGTATAAAGAAATTAATTCACTTATACAGTACTTGGAGTGAGGTACGCTTAGAGCGAATCTCCTTAAGATAATTACGTCCCCCGCACCGGTGCTAACGGGTTACTGGACGCTGGTCTCCCAAGATACAACACTCCTTCACGGTATTTGGATAGCACTACCAAATCACCGTACGGTCGAACCGTAGTTAACCAGTACCTTCACAGGATGGTTGAAGCTGCAGGACAGAGACAAATTTCGGGAGAATATTTGCCTTTACTTTGGAGGAGCACCCACTGTAGAGGAATAAGGAAGGTTGAAGAATATTCTTCTTCGGAAGTCCCAGATTCAGACAACAATTCTATTAAGAATCTGTTGAATTTTCTGAGCCCTCTTTCAGAACGAATTTTGCAGAATCTCCTTTGGAAGTTGCTTTGGAACTGACTTTCTCACTTCTCGCTGGAAGTTACTTCAGAACTCCACTTCCCAGTTAAGAACACAGTAACTCACTTTAAGTTCAGAACTCAGAGAGAGGAGATTTTCGTTTTTGTGTGTTTAGAATGAGAAACTAGAGCGCTATTTATAGCGCTCCAGGAGGGGCATAATGGTCCGCAATTATCCAACAGTTACAGCGGTTCGGTCTGAACCGTTGCAACTGTTCGGTCACCGCCCAACCGCATAGACGGTTTTCAGACAGCCGTTGGCGGGCGGTTTGGATCCGGATAACAAAAGCGGGTCCGGTTCGGGTAGCGGAGCGGGTATGCTCGCAACCCATACCCGTGAGACCTGATTCAAAAAGAACCAGGCCGGATAGGAAACCCGAACCCGAACTCAGACTCAGACTCAGACTCAGACCCGGACCCGGTCCCGAGCCCGACCCGAGCCCGGCCGGCCGCCGCCGCCAGCGGCGGCGCGCATGTGCGGGCATAGTTCCCTTCCAATCGCGCGCGAAAACTTCAAGTACCCAAAGGGCACGCCCTTTGTTCTCAATTTTCTCTATTTAAACACTACGACGAACTTCCATCCCATGACCAATATGGGACTAAATACTTTTAGCTACCTTTAGTCCCATTTTGGCTTTGAATTAGGCAATCTTTAGACTTGAATATCTCATTCATTCGAAGTCGGAATTGAACATGTGAATATACCACGTTCATCCCCAATGGAAGGAGAACACACTCCAACCATCATCCAATTGATTCGATCAACGGATCTCGCCGTAATTCAATTCAAAGATTCACATTTATATTCTTCATATTCCAACAATCCCCCACAATGAATGGAGATTCAAGGAAATGACACACAAAGAGACTGACTCTATTGTGAAAGGTACTTTAGGAAAGAAACTGCATCAGGATAGGTGAACTAGGTCTTGAACCTTCCATAGCGAAAGCTTTATCGGACTTACTGGCTAATCAGTGAACTAGGTCTTGAACTGTTAGCCGTCAGTGTAAGCCAAGTCAACAAGCTTCACACAGTGACTTTTCAAATCAACTTTGGTTCTCGGTTGTGTCCGTTTTGACCCTGGACATTCTTTGTTTCAGAGAGTATCTTTAGGGAATAACAGCCTCCATAGAAATTCCCAAAGAGCCGACCCAACTCTATACTCACATAGGTGATCGTCCTATTAAGAGTAGTCTACTCTACTCCACTTGTTTAGTAACAAGATATAGGCATCATTAAAAGCATTAAGCTTATCCTTAATCTACTTGTAGAAAAGCACTTATGTGCACCTTAGGAATGGATTAGAGTCAAGCTCCCAAGTGCTTACTTGCTGAGTCAATCATAACTAGTTTTTCCTCTTGAACTTAGTCCGTGGGATCTCCAGTCGCTAAGTGAGGTTTCCATTAAGCTGACTCGGTAAGGTTAGGCTTTTAGACCCATTCCCCTCGATGCGTAGTTTATACGCTCTCCACTTAAACCTTTAGTAAGCGGATCCGCTAATTATCCTTTGACGATACAAAGTCAATAGAGATAATTCTATTTGAGAGCAACAGCTTCACGGTATTATGTCTACGACGAATATGTCTAGACTTACCGTTGTATATAACATTTTGTGCCCTAGATATAGCTGCTTGATTATCGCAGTGTATACATATAGCGGGCACTGGCTTTTGCCATAATGATATATCTTTCAAGAATTGTCGAAGCCATTCTGCTTCTTCTCCGGCCTTATCTAAGGCTATGAATTCCGATTCCATAGTGGAACGGGCAATACATGTTTGCTTAGAAGATTTCCAAGATACCGCTGCTCCTCCTAGAGTAAATACGTATCCGCTAGTTGATTTTGATTCCTCAGAATCTGTAATCCAATTAGCATCACTGTATCCTTCAAGTACAGGTGGATACTGTCCATATCTCAAGGCATATTCCTTGGTATGTGATACGTAACCCAATACTCGTAGTAGAGCGGTCCAATGTTGATCACTAGGATTGCTAATGTATCTTCTTAACTTGCTTACAGCGTAAGCAATATCGGGTCTAGTGCAATTCATCAAATACATTAGACTTCCGATAATCTGATAATACTCCAACTGACGTATTCCAGTTCCTGTATTCTTATGAAGGTGGACGTGTGAGAGAAAAGAATTTGTATTCTCTTTTATCCCATGATCCTTGAATTTTTCTATCATCTTATACACGTAGTGAGATTGAGATAGACTGATTCCATTTGGTGTTCTGGTGATTTTAATTCCTAAAATTACATCAGCAACCCCAAATCCTTCATGTCAAAACTGTTGGATAACATTCTTTTAGTGAACTTAATAATTTCAACATGTCGTCTACATAAAGACAAACAATGATACATGCATTTCCAACTGTTTTCGTGTAAACACACTTATCGCATTCATTGATAGTGAATCCATCTTTGATCATGACACTATCAAATTTCTCATGCCATTGTTTTGGAGCCTGCTTTAGACCGTATAGGATTTTACCATTTACACACCTTGTGTTCTTGGCCCTTGACTATAAATACTTCAGGTTGCTCCATATATATCTCTTCATTTAATTCACCATTTAAGAATGCAGTCTTGACATCCATTTGATAGATATCTAAGTTATGCAATACTGCAATTGCAAACAACATCCGAATGGATGTTATTCTTGTTACTAGTGAATAAGTATCAAAGTAGTCAAGTCCTTCTTTTTGTCGATAACCCTTGGCTACTAATCTAGCCTTGTACTTATCGATAGATCCATCGGGTTTTAATTTTCGTTTGAAAATTCACTTACACCAAATTGGTTTACTGTCAGGAGGTAAGTTTACCAATTCTCAAGTATGATTACTTAGTATGGATTTTATTTCGCTATTTATAGCTTCTTTCTACATTTGTGCTTCTGGGGTTGACATAACCTCTTTAAATGTTTGAGGCTCGCTTTCAATAGCGTATGCTATGAAATCTGAACCAAAAGATTTTGAGATTCTAGATCTCTGACTTCTTCTTGGTTCAGTTTCCGCATTAACAGTCGGTTCCTCGGGGCTTTCGTCCCTGAACGCTATCTCATGTGTTCTTTTCCCAGAAGTCTTATCTGTTTCCTGTTTATATGAAAAAATATCTTCAAGAACACAACATCTCTAGATTCGATAATCATGTTTACATGAATATCTGGTATCTCTGATTTATGAATCAGAAATCTGTAGACACTACTATTCAAGGCATAGCCTATGAATATGCAGTCCATAGTTTTTGCTCCCAACTTAGTCTTTTTAGGTAATGGTACTAGCACCTTTGCAAGGCACCCCCACATTTTGAGGTAATGGTAGGAAGGTGTCCTTCCATGCCATAACTCAAATGGTATAAGACCAAGTTTCTTGTGGGGTACTCTATTTAGAATATAATTTGCAGTTAATAGAGCTTCCCCCACAAGTTCTGCGGAGCTCCAGAACTTACGAGCATGGAATTTACCATCTCCTTCAAAGTTCTGTTCTTCCGTTCAGCAATTCTATTTTGCTGAGGAGTATATGGTGCTGTTGTTTGATGGAATATACCAAATTTAGCACATAACTTACTAAAATCATTTGATATCATTTGATTCATATTCTTCACCTCTATCGAATTTTAGAATCTTGATTTTCTTCTTGAGTTGATTCTCAACTTCGGCTTTATATGTTATAAACATATTTATTGCCTCATCCTTACTGTTTAAAAGATACACATAACAGTATCTTGTACAGTCATCAATAAAGTAATAAAATACTTTTTACCACCTCTAGTTGGCATAAACTTCAAGTCACACAGATCGCTATGAATTAACCCTAAAGGTTCTGTATTTCGATCTATTGAGTGAAATGAAATTTTCGCCAACTTAGCCTCAACACAAATCTCACACTTGCGAATTTCTTCCAAGTTGAGTTTAGGAATATATCCCAGATTAGACAAGTTCTTTAATGACTTGTAATTTACATGCCCTAATCTAGCATGCCATAAAATAGGAGACTCAAGCAAATAAACAGAAGATTTTTCTTTATTTATAAGCTTCGGGTACAAATACACAGACTTTTTATCTACACCACTGCAACATTGGCTTTAAAAGTCCATCAACAAGATAACCCTTTCCCACATACATCCCTCCCTTAGTAAGTACAAATTTATCTGATTCAAAACCATTCTAATTCCATTCTTACTAAGTATTGATCCAGAGATCAAATTCTTGCGGTATCTGGAACATGTAGCACATCGTTCAGAGTAAGCTCTTTCCCCGATGTCCACTTCAGGATGACCTTGCCTTTTCCTTCAACCTTTGAGACGGCTGAATTTCTCATGAATAGTTGCTCATCTTGCTCTAGTTTTATATTCAGAGAATAATAATTTCTCAGAGCAGATGTGCCGAGTAGCCCCAGTGTCTACCCACCAATCCTTATTATTGGTTATCAGATTCACTTCTGACACCACAGCTGAAAGGCTTGGCGACTCATGGTTGGTCAAGTTTGCCTATGAATGGCTTTTCTTGTTCTTTTTGAGACGGCTGCGATATTCATTCGCCTTATGCCCTTCTTTGTTGCAGATGCAGCAGTTCCCTTGAAGCGCATGTTTTTGCCTTATTGGACCTTGCCTTTGTACCCCTGGGAAGTCTTCTTCCGCTTTAAACCTTTGGAAGTAGACGCTTTCCCTTTGAGTCTTCGATCACATTGGCTTTGGCTTCATAGGAGTTTTTACTGCTCCTTTTCTCGGACTTTCGGTTGTCCTCCTCGATTCGAAGCCTCACAATGAGATCTTCTAACTTCAGCTCCTTTCGCTTGTGCTTCAGGTAGTTCTTGAAATCTCTCCACGCAGGTGGGAGTTTTTCCACGATAGTAGCAACCTGAAAAGTTCAGGTAGAATCATACCTTCGGCTTCTATCTCGTGCAAGATAAGTTGGAACTCTTGCACCTGACTGATTATAGTCTTGCTGTCCACCATTTTGTACTTCAGAAATCGTCCTAGACGAACTTCTTGGTACCAGCATCCTCAGTCTTGTACTTCTTGTCAAGACTGGCCCATAACTTCTTTGCCGTTGTGATAGGACTGTAGACATTGTAAAGAGAGTCATCCAGTCCATTTAAAACATAATTTTGGCAAAGGAAGTCACCTTGTGTCCATGCATCGACTGCAAGGACTGAGTCCCGATCAGTTCCGGGTTCTGGTGGATTTTCTGCAGGAATTTGGCAAGATGAAGAGTGGTCAAGTAGAAGAGCATCTTCTGTTGCCACCTCTTGAATTCTGTGCCGTCAAATTTTTCCTGGCTTCTCCGGCTTCGGGTTAGGAAGTGGAGTAGGCATCAAAGCTTGTAGCTGCATGTTTGGTGCCTTGCTAGAGCTATCTTAATTAGTCTCAGACATTTTCTACAAATTCAAGCAGAATAGAAGTAATAAACTTCAATATAATAATTGTCTTAAGATTGTTGGTTTCTGCTTAACAGGAATCAATCTGACAACTATTCAAGATCACTGAAATATCAACAATCTAATTGGCCAGGTCGGCAAATATCAGGTGGGAGGTTTTCCGTTCAAGAGAACGTTCCTTAATTTAAGAACCACCTTTTAATTTCCTTCCTTGGTTAAACACCAATTAGACTGAATCTAAATCAGTCTCAATATACTGAATATCAGTATATCCCCTGTATAAAGAAATTAATTCACTTATACAGTACTTGGAGTGAGGTACGCTTAGAGCGAATCTCCTTAAGATAATTACGTCCCCCGCACCGGTGCTAACGGGTTACTGGACGCTGGTCTCCCAAGATACAACACTCCTTCACGGTATTTGGATAGCACTACCAAATCACCGTACGGTCGAACCGTAGTTAACCAGTACCTTCACAGGATGGTTGAAGCAGCAGGACAAAGACAAATTTTGGGAGAATATTTGCCTTTACTTTGGAGGAGCACCCACTGTAGAGGAATAAGGAAAGTTGAAGATATTCTTCTTCGGAAGTCTCGGATTCAGACAACAATTCTATTAAGAATCTGTTGAATTTTCTGAGCCCTCTTTCAGAATGAATTTTGCAGAATCTCCTTTGGAAGTCGCTTCGGAAACTGACTTTCCCACTTCTCGCTGGAAGTTACTTCAGAACTCCACTTCCCAGTTCAGAACATAGTAACTCACTTCAAGTTCAGAACTCAGAGAGAGAGAAGAGATTTTCATTTTTGTGTGTTTAGAATGAGAAACTGGAGCGCTATTATAGCGCTCCAGGAGGGGCATAATGGTCCGCAATTATCCAACAGTTGCAGCGGTTCGGTCTGAACCGTTGCAACTGTTCGGTCCAACCGCCTAACCGCAGAGACGGTTTTCAGACAGCCGTTGACGGGCGGTTTGGATCCGGATAACAGAATGGGTCCGGTTCGAGTAGCGGAGCGGGTATGCTCGCAACCCATACCCGTGAGACCTGATTCAAAAAGAATCAGGCCGGGTAGGGAACCCGAACCTGAACCCAGACTCAGACCCAGACCCGGTCCCGGTCTCGGTCCCGAGCTTGAGCACGGCCGGCCGGCCGCTGCCGCCGCCAGCGGCGCGCGCGCGCATGTGCGGGCATAGTTCCCTCCCAATCGCGCGCGAAAACTCCAAGTACCCAAAGGGCACGATCTTTGTTCTCAATTTTCTCTATTTAAACACTACGAACTTTCATCCCATGGCCAATGTGGGACTAAATGCTTTTAGCTACATTTAGTCCCATTTTGGCTTTGAATCAGACAATCTTTAGACTTGAATATCTCATTCATTCGAAGTCAGAATTGAACATGTGAATATACCACGTTCATCCCCAATGGAAGGAGAACACACTCCAACCATCATCCAATTGATTCGATCAACGGATCTCGCCGTAATTCAATTTAAAGATTCACATTTATATTCTTCATATTCCAACACTTTTCACCAAACTAAGAAGAATATTTTATTCTGGTTATGTGTGCCATCAATTAACATTTCCGATTATGCGTGCTACCTGGTAAGATTTTGAAAAAGGTTTTAGAACCTTGGTTGGTGGTTCATGAGCAGAGCATTTTAATATTGATAAAGTATCATAGGAGATTGGGAGAGAAAGAGATGAATTCTTGGCCTCATACTCTGGTCTATATATAATAATAAATACATAGTACATCTAGTCTCATAGGTAATGTGGGACTAAACTAATACTAAATCAATACACAGAGTCCCTCTCAATACTCCCCCTCAAGCTGGAGCATATATATCATACATAATCCGCTTATCACAAATAAAATCTACCATTGTTCTACCCAGTGATTTGGTAAGATGATTTGCTAAGGGCCTGTTTGGTTAAGAGTGGAAGTGAGGAAGTGAAGAAGTGAGGAAGTGGTAATAGTTCCCTTTGGAACTTGGGAATTGGTTAGTAAGTTTTCTGGTGTTTGGATGTTTTTGGGAAGTGTGGTTTGGAAAATGTTATGCCTTTTTCGGTGTTTGGATGGTAATGTGGAAGTGAAAGTGAAAAAGTTGACTACAAAGTTGACCGCAAAATAATATTAAATTAAAAATTAATTAAGAAAAATAAAATTAGACTGTAATTAGAATGCAAGTGAGATTTACATGAGCAAAAAATTAACTGTTTTGTGCTACTACTTATTACAAATGAGATTTACATGACCACAAAATTAACCGTAGCACTCTGGAAGTGAGAAAAACGTTATGTAAAAGAGAAAAGAGAGAAGGAAAAGAACTTTTTCCATTTTCCTTTTCCGGTTTTGGATGAACAGCAGAAATGAGAAAAGACACTTCCCACTTCCTCACTTCCACCCAATTCCTTGAATCCAAACAGCCCCTAAGTGTGTTCTGATGATATATGCTCAGTGTTTTAATATCGGATATCGGCGATATATCGGTCGGCAAAATTATGTACTGGAATACCGGATATCGGGTGATATATCTCGATATGGTACTAAATACCGTTGATATATAAATAGTAAATACATATAAGACATTATTAAAAAAATAAGTTATTATCCAAACATCATATAAAAACATCATTGAAATACCATAACAACATAGAATAAAATAAAACAATCTCTCAAGCAAAAATAATAATTATCATCCAAATAAGTAACTATAAGGGCCGATATATCGGATATTTCATCTCGGATATCGGCCGATATATCGGCCACGTGGCGATATATCGGCCAATATCGGTCCAAAACGATATCCGGTAAATTTTTGCACTTATCGTATCGTTTTGGATAAAATACCGATATCTCGGCCGATATACCGGTATATCGGCTGATATTTAAAACAATGTATATGCTTCATCACAATGATTTTTTCCTCAAGCTTCTTACGAACTCTATGACAATCAACCTCAATATGTTTGGTTTCTCTCATGAAACACTGCATTTTCAACAATGCGTATTGTTGCTTTATTGTCACCATATAGTTTCATGGGACACTACGCGGGGAAACTGATCTCTGTCAATAAATCTCTGATTCAGATTAGCTCTAATGTCACATTTGCCATCGTCCTACATTCTGACTCTGCACTGAACCGAGAGACCACACTCTGCTTCTTACTTTTTCTTGACACAAGATTTCCTCCAAGAAAGACACAATATCCTGTGGTCGACATCCTATCAACTTAATGCCTAAGAAGTACTTCAGGGATCCAAGATTTTTGGTTTGAAAGTGCTTCTTCAATGCAAGTACTTCTTTATGCTGTCAATTCCCGTTGTGTCATCTCTTGTAATCATAATACCATCCATATACACAGCTAGGAGTATCCTCTTCCCATGTTTATCCACCAAAACACATAGTGGTCTTTCTCTGCACGACAGAGACCTAACTCCTGAATCAGTGATGCAAAGCGTCCAAATTTGGTTCTAGAAGACTGTTTTAGATCGTAGAGTGACCTCTTTAACTTGCAAAACTTTACACACTCCTCCTGAGTAACAAAGCTTGGTGATTGCTCTATGTGAATCTTCTCATCAAGAACACCATTGACAAAGGTATTCTTAATGTTCAACTGATAAAGTTCTAGTGATATGTTGCTGCTAATGACACCAGGATCCACACAGATATCATCTTCGCGATCGTGGAGAAAGTATCCACATAATCTAGTTCATACCCTGTGAGTATTCTTTGGCGACCAATCGCTTTTAAGCGAGCTAGAGACCTATCTGGGTTTAACTTGTCAGTGTAAACCCATTTGCATCCACTGGCTTGCTTCCTTGGTGAAAGTGTGACCAACTCTCAAGTCCCATTCTGCTATAAGGCCGTCATTTCCTCTTGCATCGCTTAGAATCAAGTTTTGTCTTATAAGAACTATGATTATGAACAAAACAGAGATATAACAAAAAAAAATCTTTGGAGGCAAGGGGAACAAATCAATATCTGAGTACAGCTTGGAATATGAGATTTTATTTTGTAATACAGAGGATGACATTCGATTTATCAAGTAACAAACAGTCAAAATGGCCTCACCTCAAATTCTTTTGATACTTGTCTGTAAAATAAGAGTTCTAACAATGTCAAGAAGGTGTTTATTTTTACGTTCAACTACCCCATTCTATCGAGGATTATAAATACAAGAGGATTGATGTAAGATTTTATTTTGTTCCAGAAACTGACTAAAGCGGTTGTCCAGATATTCTTTAGCATTATCAGATCTCAGATTTTAATTTTAGAATTAACTGATTTTTTTATTTTCTAAACAAAAAACTTTGAACATGAAAAGCACTTTAAAATGAGATTTTAGCAGAAATATCCATGTGACTCGAGAATAATCATCTACAAAGCTGACAAAATACCTAAAATCCAGTATTGAATGTAATGACAACGGATGACATATATCGGAATGAAGAAAATCAATGGCTTATTAACCCTCTTATTGACCCGATCAGGGTAAGACACACGATGGTGCTTCTCTAACTGGTAAGATTCACACTCTAAGGATAAAACCTGACCTAAAGAGGGAACAAGAAGTTTTAATATAGATAGAGAAGAGTAACCTAACCGATAGTAGTATTCAAATGCTGAAGAAGTGCTGATGCAAGCCATCTAATCAGATGCCAACTCTAGTTCATACAGTTTGTTTTGCTCACATCCTATGCCAAATCATCTTTCTTGTTTCAAGCTTTTGAAATACACAATGTGTCGGGAAAAATTACTGTTCAATTTAAAATTTTGATAATCTTACTTACTAATAATAAGTTGAAAGAAAACGAGGTAAATAGAAAACAAATAATAAAAGAAGAGTTGGGTGGCAGTGGCGGTGCCAATACTTTGAATAGGTATGTGGGAGTCATGTGCTAAGACTGCAGAATTAGAGTGTGAAGTATAAGTAAAAGAGGACATAATATCTCGATTTTCAGTCATGTGATTAGTCACCCTGAATCTATAATCTAAATATGAGATATAGACAATGTAAGACAAGATATATGAGTACCTATTTGAGCGAGTGGTAGAGAAAGACTGAGTCTGTGTTCTATTGTTGTTGAAACATCTAGAACTGCTCAAAATGACATTGCAACTACTCGTCATCTAGAAGAGTGGTAGAGACATGTGCACTTCTCATTGGCTTTCCTTTCAGAAGGGGCACTGATACTTCGTATGATTTGACTCTTTGCAGTTGTAACAATAGGCTCTGTCGTCCGCCCATGGTACCACTGCGACTACCAAAGTGTCCACTATTGTAGTCCTCTCGTCCTTCCATGTCAGCACGGCCTCCTCCGCAGTCACTAGCGGTCTGCCTCCCTTGAGCTGCGAGGACAGATCAATAAGAGGTTACTGTAATAGTGTCAGATGTCACCTCAAAAATAATTGTCTTCAAAAAAATGATGTCTCTGGTAGAGAGCTCACAATAGAGCTTCTCATAAACTGAGGCCTAACCGAAAATAAACATGATCGAGAGTATACAAGTAGGTCATTAACATCAACCGGTTTCACCGGTTTTGCATCTACAACAACAACTAAGCCATTTGTCCCAAGTATTTGGGTTTTGCATTTACAAAATCTCAATTAGCCGCCTTCACTAAGGTAAATATTTTCATCAGTTTTTGGTTTGTAATCCTGCCAGAAACTATCTCAGAAATTCTCGTTTAAGTCATCGTCTTACTAGACTCACCTGCCTTTATCTCAGTAGAGTCAGCCATCATGGAACAAACGAACTTGAAAAAGAACCCTTAGAAAATAGACATACACTCTCTCTACTACACCTCAAAGAAAATGCAATACCTTCACTTTAATAAGCCATCTTTCGAAACAGCTCTAGCTCGGATTGGCACCACGACTTAGGGCGGCGCCGTCGGCTCGGGTCAGCGACCGTCGGCTCAGTTGGCTCGAGTCATTGAATGCAGAAGACTAATGCAGGAGACGAAGATGGCGACGACAACGGAAGACGAAGACAACGATGACGGATGCAGAAGACGACAATGGCAGATGCAGGAGACAGTGACGACAACGACAATGAGGACGAGGAGGAAGACGATGGTGACGGCGATGAGGCGATGTTAGCGACGACGCGGTTGTTTTCCATTATGTTTGCAAAGGGGAAAACTTACAATAAAAGTTTAGGAGCTAAATTACAAGTATTCTCAAAAGATTACAAGTAGATCTCCTCAGAGATTCTGGGAAAATGTGCCGATAGGAGTCTGGTCAGCGCGCGACCACTTTGTCCCTTTGACGATGCGAGCGATGAGATTCCTTCTCGCCTGGTTCGGGGAATCAGAGAATAGAGGATTGGTAGAACCCTCTTGCTGCTTCTCAAAATCGCCTTCAATAAGGAATTCCTTCTCGCCTGGTTCCGGAGATTCCTTGAGAAGAAGGACGATGTTAGGGTATCAACACCCTGATTAGAGAAAGCAATTCTCTAAAAAGTCTCTGAATTCGAGAGCGCGCGGTGCTTATGAAGAAGCCTCTGCTTGTGGAGTCCTCTTTTCGTCTTCGATCCCCTCCTTCTCTCTTGATTTCTCTCGATTGATCGATCTCTCTCGATTGATCGATCTCTCTCCTTTGATCGATTGATCGATCTCTCTCGTTTGTGCCACTGACGGGCTATTTATAGGGAGAGCAAGGGTATAATCGTCCCCTTTGAAGATATGGAAACAGATTGAATCGAATCTGTTTGAATCTGGAAAGTAGCCTTACTGTGAGGCTAGGATAGCTTCTGCGGAGCTAGAAAATGGCAAGTCGGTTGATCTGTTTTGATCCTTTCCATATTATTAGGAGATTCTCCCTGATCCTCTTACTCGTTTCAAGAGAGTCAAGAGATTGCGGCAATCACCTGCCATATTGAATCCTGATTGGATTTGATTAGATTGAATCCGATCTCATCAGGAGATTTTGATTGGTCAAAGGTTGACCATAGCAGGCTGATAGCGAGCTGCCCGCTTTGAAGCTCATAGCGGAGCTAGAGGCAATTCCTAGCGAAGTCCGGAAAGAGGGTTTTCGGCGAAGCTATCAGTTAGCTTCCTGGCGATGCTCTGGATGATGCTAGCCTCTCAAACGAGGCTATCTCCTTGGGCTAATGTAATGCTAAATGCTAGCATTTTAGACCTGCTGAGGTCTGTTTAGAAACAATCCCGGGTTCACTGTTCTGCTTGCTGGATCAGTGGAGTCCAAACCGCTTCCCTGTCCCTTGGAGGTGGGTGAAAACTGGTCTTCAGCTCGTCTGTCCCTTGTCTTTTGTAAATGTCAACAAGTTTAGACATCGTTCGGACCAATGAGAATCTTGTCTTTTTTTAAGTGTCAACAAGACCCCCTTCAAAGTTTTCGAGAGTCTGCAATAGCCCAGACTTCGAAATACTTTGAACCGCTGTGATGGTGGTGTGGAGTATGAACGTCGCCATGATGGTTGAGTTCAGCTTCGCCTTCAATCCTGCTTTGGGATGAATTCGCCGAAGAATTGCACTGGTTCGCGAGTAGCTTCGCGTCGGGGTAGCTCCGCATCTGGGCTTCCAAGAAATAAGTTCGCTTTGGAACTCCCTGTTGCCTTTTCAAAGCCAACTGCCGTGGGGCGGTTACGAGGAGGATCATTCCTTCTTTCGCGCCAATCGAGAGAGATGTTCTCCGATTTGCACGTTTCCAAGGGAGATATTCCCTTTATTCAAGGCGCCATAAGTGCCTTTTATGAGGGAGACGTTTTTCCTCCCTTTGCACGGTTCCAAGGGAAAACCGTCCCTTCCATCAAGGCGCAGTAAATGCCTTGAATGCGCTCGTGCTTCCACGCTTGAGGTGATCGCACTCAGGCCATGGGCCTATAAATAGGACACTTGAGATCCTCTGAAGAGAAATGCCTTGCCTTTCTTCTCTTCTCTTGGTTGTGAGAGATACTCAGATCTCTGAATTAGTGGGAAAACCCGCTCTGGTTGTCTAACCGGCCAAGGACCAGTAAGTCTTGATCATTCAAAGACTTCACTGCTTTTAGGGAACTCATCTCCCTTGATTTAACTCGGCAGCAGCTCGCTCAGGGATTAGCTTCCCTTGTTCTTCATCTTGCAATTGGCTGCTGCAGAGAAGGATCTCATCATAGCTTTCTGTGAAGCTATCATCTTGGCTTGATCAGTGAGAGATCGTTGCTTGTTAAGTCCGCTGCGCAGGCAGGACTTGGGACTTGGCTTCTTCAATAGTTGAGCCAGTCTTGCCATATTGGTGAGGTTGAGACTGTTCTTCACAAGATCAGTCTGACTTTGCCGTATAGGCGAGGCTAGGACTTGGCGTTTGCTGAACAGCCCATGGTTGCCGTGCAGCGAGGCTTATCCTCTGCTTGACTGAAGTTGGATTACCTTGCCGCCGAAGAATCTGACTTAGTATTTTTGCAGCTCTTTTTTGTGCTTGACCGTTAACCTGCTCCAATTTGCCTTGCAGTGAGCTATGCTTGCCAGTCTGGTGACTTGATGGAAGAAGCCATAAAATTGCCTTATGCTTCCCCGTTGAAGCTTTACTTTTAAGCAGGAGGAACAATTCGGGGCATCGAATGCGCGTCCCAGGGGCTGTTGGCAGCCTCTTACCCGAGATGATTCGTTCTGAGGTGAGGCTGGCCGCCGCTTCGTCGGAGGTGATCAGTGAGATCACTGACATCGTTGCCGACTTTCAACTTTGGTGGCCTTTGTCGGGGACGATCCACTTCAGGGGAGCGGGCCTCACACTCGTCAGATCCGTGGCATCAAAACTAGTTCCCATTATAGGTGATCTGACGTGTTTGCGGCGATAAGCTTTATTGCCAGGCTTCAACAAAAATGGCCTGGCAAGACCTGCCATTTTGTGGAGAAAAATGACCGTGTCCTTGTGGCACCACTGATTACAGCCTTATGCAGGAGGAAGGCCCTTCCTGTCCCGTGGTCTGGCCTGGGAGCAGATAAAACCGCTTGTATGCCTCAAATGATCTTGTTGGGCAACTGAATGTGTTTGTATGAATACAACTTTGATGTAATATCAATGTACCCTTGCTTTTGAATCAATGAAAGTTTATCGTCTGATCATCTGATTTTTGCTTGCTTTCACTGAGAGTTTGGCCATTGCTGGGCTTAAACTGTGTGCGGAGCTAAGGACATAGTCCTTTCTTCGAATGATCTTCGCGAGACTGGCATGTCTCGCGAGCAGCACGCTTTTTAGAGGGCTAAGGTAGGCCTTTCAGCGAAGCCCTTGAAGGATTGTGCGAAGTCCGCACTTTTGCACTAGTGCGAAGTTAACTCTTAGTAGAGTTGAACCGGCGCTTCTCGGGAAGGCGCTTCGGGCGCTGGTTCGAATTAATTCGAAACGACGGCATGGGCCTTTTTTCGAGGCCTCGTTTCAGGCGCTGATTGGCCTATAAAAGCCCGATTGGGCTGAATATGGGAAGATCTCCCTTTATTTTAGAGAACTTTCTATCTCTTCCTCTTCTTCTTCCTCCTTTGCTTCAGAGTACTTTGAGCACTCTTGCATTCCTTCAATGGCGCCCAAGAGACGAGCGAAAAGAAGTGGCGACTTCTGCGGCGGAGGGCGTTCCTCCTCTGGTCATCGAGCGACCGATCACCGGTAAGGAATTTTCCTGTCTGATTAGAGAGTGGTCTCCATCTTTTGGAGCCGATACTCGGCCATTAGGACGATCAAATATGATCTGTCCTTATCAGGGAACTCGTTTCCCTTCAACTTCCCTATTTTGCTTGCACCAGGGAAGTAAGAACTGAACAGTTCTTCTTTGGGCTTTCGCACGAAGCCATAACTTGGGCCATCTCCGTACTGTTTGAGGAGAAGGACTTGAATAAGTCCTCTCAGTCATGATGACTTTTGACCATAATGCCCCTTTGATGACGTCAGCCCTTAGGGCTATGTCACTTCCTGCTTTAAGCGAAGCTGGCGCTTTGGATATTTTCTGCAAAGATGCAGTCTTATCCATGAAGTGAAGCTTTTTCAAAGCTATCGCCTTACAGGCCCTGCTTGCTGGGCGAGGCTATGCCTTAGTGAATTTTTATGCTTTCGCATCCACTTAATTGGTGAACTAATCATAGCTCATTTCTGTTTTTTGCAGTACATTACGCCTCCGGCCTCCAGAACAGTCTGTTCGGTGTAGCCAGTCGAGCAGGCGGAAGCATCAGCTTGCAGTTCTATGGGCAGGCTTCATTGTTCAGTGAGCCGCTCTCTTGTACGGGATAACGCTCATCCAGGAGGGTCGTCCGCAGGCCATGCGGAGCATCTTGACTACGGCTCCGCTTGAAGATATCGACCGTCAGGCTTACAGAAAGCCTGACTTCATGTTCGGGATGCTGCACCTGATCCCGATCGCCAGCTGCAGGCCGGTGAAGGCCAGTGGATCTTCCAGTTGGACGGCGAGAGATTCTATCTCCCGTCCTCTAAGCGGCTTTTGCTTTGTCTTCCTTCGCGAGCGCAACTCAGGCTCGGAAGATGGCGTGGGGCGTGAGCCTAAACGCCGAGTCCGTGAGTGTCGGGAGGTTGACATTCCAGTCCGGCTATTCGAGGGCTGGTCCTCCTCGTAGCATAATGGGGCTATACCCTGGGAAGGTATCGCGGGACTTCCAGTAGGAGAGAACCCAGCTGCGGCGCCGACCTTTGGCACTCAGTTCTGCGAAGTTGACGGGAACTACCCGCCACCGATTTCAGGACTCCTGGTTGGGTCCACCCTCCTAGATCGTGGTGGGCGGAGTGACCAACTATATCCTCACCCACTTTGAGGGGGACTTAGAGAGGTTAAACCTCCATGAGGCCGTCAGGGCGACCTGCTACGGCATTGAGATGAAGGTGGCGTGCTTCTACGCCATCCTCGAGTTGTATTGCCCGGCCTCGAGGACTTTCTTCACCCCAGTTGGTGAGTTGGGCATGGCCCTGCATGAGATGCGGAGATCCTGCTTTGCCCTTCGGGTCTCTTCATACGAAGAGTACTTTCCTTGTGAAGCGGAGTTGGCTATTCTGGAGAAGCAGGAGCCTGCTCTGCTCGAGACATATCGGGAATTGATGTGCCATTTGCACATTTGCTCCAGCATCCTACTGGTGGCAAGGGTAGCTCGAAGAGCTTGAAGAGCTGGGGAACTACTTGTTCCCGGATATAACTAGTGCACCTGAGCAGCTCATTGCGGAGTTGCTGAAGAAGACATCTTGGCAAGGATGGAGGTGCATGCTGAAAAGGACATCGTCGTGGCAGAAGATGATGGTCCTCTTGGGAAGGGTGATGTTCTTCGAGCTTTCACCATCAGGCCCGTCGGCCTATGTCTCGCAAGGCGTTGCTAGCCGGCTTCTTAACCATCTGGTTAAAGAAATGTGTCGTGCCTTCTTCTTCGGGTGACACGTCCACCCGACTGTGCTGCTGCCTGCCGTCTGCTTGGTTCATGGCCACCGTCTGGGTCTTCTCCCGGCCATGGTGTGTTGTATTCAGAGGGGCCTTCGTGCACTGACGGAGCCTTTCTGCAGGCCAATGGCGTCAAGGCGAGGGAAGGGTGCCGTCCTGCCTTGTGACGGACCCAATCCTAGGGTAGGTTTACCGTACACCTACTTGGTGGCGTGGTTCGCCTTGCACTGTCCCGTTTGATTGGAGCTGGGGAAGACCCTCCGCAGGGTTTTTCAAACGGCGCTTCTCCGTCGCTTTGAAGGCCGTTCGTGGCAGAAAACTTATGTGGCTGAGGCCCCGTAAGTTAGTGCGTCGTTATGACGCTTATAGCCTGTTCCGTTGTTTTTCCTCGCCTGCGGGGTGCAGGATACAACGAGGAATTCCGTGATGTGGAATCAGGTCGGTCTCCCATGAGTCGGGTGTTTTCGAGTGGCTGGTCTGTATCCGGCCCTCGCATTTGCTGTACAGGAGTGGGTACCTGCTACCTGGAGCCCTACGTCCCGAGCCGGTTTGCCCGCCAATTTGGGTATGACCAGTTGTATGTGGGCAACCCCATCCGGACCTGGCTTTCATGGGGAGCCTCATTGATGGGGCTCGTGCTTGGCGGTTCTTTACCGCGGATGATACTGGAGCGTGGCTACGCACGCCGCTTGAGGGATCCCGGCCTTTTGGACGACCCTGTGTTTTTCTGCCAATGGTATGCGGCTTCGAACTCTACACACCTGCTAGGTTAATGTCAACCGTTCGGGTGTGAGGTTAATTTCTCATCGGATGAGGCAGAAGGCTTCTGATAAGATGGAGGGCAAACGGGTCCGTGTTCCTGGCATAGAGGATTCATCGCTGTAGATGACAGGCGGGGCTTCTGATGCGGGGAGCCCTTGCTTCGAGGTAGGGACGAGGGCTGATGCCCATGAAGGCTGATATTCGTGAAGCCGGGTCTGGTGTAGTGGGGACAGCTCCCTCACAACATGTGGAGGAAGTGGAGGAAGAGACTCTGATGTCCACTTCAAAAGGAAGCGTGGGAGTGGATCCCGTAGGAAGTCGTCGGCGAAGAGGCCCCGTCGCCAGACTCCTACCCTCGTGGTAGAGGGTGAGCCCTCTGCTGTGCCTCCTTCTGCTGCTCCATTAGTGGCTGAGCCGTCGGTTGCTGAACCGACTACTGGTAAGATTGGCCTCCATATAATATGCCTTCAGCGCACTTTAAATAACTCATCATTTGCTTTTTTGTTGCAGGAGCTGAGGAGCATGGGGAGCAAGGGGACCAGTATGATCCTCTATTTGCTTATGGAGCTGCTGCTGGTTCCTTTACC